>WNWK01002206.1:2500-10000 GCA_009830355.1 Cherax destructor
GGGCATGCTACGCAGGATCGAGTCCTAGCTACCGTAGTTCTGTTAATGATATAGTATATATATATATATATAATATATATATAATATATATATATATATATATATATATATATATATATATATATATATATATATATATATATATATATATATATATATATATATATATGTATGTATGTATGTATGTATGATGTGTGTGTGTGTGTGTACTCACAATTGTGGTTGCAGGGGTCGAGACTCAGCTCCTGGCCCCGCCTCCTCACTGGCCGCTACTGGGTCACTCTCCCTGCGCCATGAGCTTTATCATACCTCTGCTTAAAGCTATGTATGGAGCCTGCCTCCACTACATCGCTTCCCAAACTATTCCACTTCCCGACAACTCTGTGACTGAAGAAATACTTCCTAACATCTCTGTGATTCATCTGAGTCTTCAACTTCCAACTGTGTCCCCTTGTTGCTGTGTCCCATCTCTGGAACATTCTGTCTTTGTCCACCTTGTCAATTCCTCTCAGTATCTTATATGTTGTTATCATGTCCCCCCTATCTCTACTGTCCTGTGTGTGTGTGTGTGTGTGTACTCACCTAATTTTACTCACCTAATTGTGGTTGCATGTGTGTGTACTCACCTAATTGTACTCACCTAATTGTGGTTGCAGGGGTCGAGACTCAGCTCCTGGCCCCGCCTCTTCGCTGTCTGCTACTGGGTCTCTGCTCTCCCTGCTCCATGAGCTTTATCATACCTTGTCTTAAAACTATGTATGGTTCCTGCCTCCACTATATCTTTCTCTAGTCCATTCCACTTCCTGACTACTCTGTGGCTGAAGAAATGTTTCCTGACATCCCTTTGACTCATCTGAGTCTTCAGCTTCCAGTTGTGTCCCCTTGTTTCTGTGTTCCCTCTCTGAAACAACCTGTCACTATCTACCTTGTCAATTCCCCGCAGTATTTTGTATGTCGTTATCATGTCTCCTCTGACCCTTCTTTCCTCCAGTGTTGTTAGTCCTATTTCCCTCAACCTTTCTTCATAAGACAGACCCCTGAGTTGTGGAACTAACCTTGTCGCAAACCTTTGCACTTTCTCTAGTTTCTTGACGTGCTTGACCAGGTGTGGGTTCCAGACTGGTGCTGCATACTCTAGTATGGGCCTGACGTATACGGTATACAGTGTCTTGAACGATTCCTTGTTAAGGTAACGGAACGCTAATCTTAGGTTTGCCAGTCGCCCATATGCTGCCGCGGTTATCTGGTTGATGTGTGCTTCCGGAGACGTGCTTGGTGTTATACTCACCCCAAGGTCTTTCTCCTTTGATGAGGTTTGTAGCCTTTGTCCACCTAGCCTGTACTCTGTCAGCGGTCTTCTTTGCCCTTCTCCGATCTTCATGACTTTGCATTTGGTGGGGTTAAATTCGAGAAGCCAGTTGCTAGACCAGATGTCAAGCTTGTCCAGGTCACTTTGAAGTCCTGCTTGGTCTTCATCCGATGTGATTCTCCTCATTAATTTCACATCATCTGCGAAAAGAGACACTTCTGAGTCTATCCCATCCGTCATGTCATTCACATATAGCAAGAATAGCACTGGTCCTAGGACTGACCCCTGCGGTACACCGCTCGTCACAGGCGCCCACTGTGATACCTCATCACGCACCATGACCCGTTGTTGCCTCCCTGTGAGGTATTCCCTGATCCATTCCAGTGCCCTTCCTGTTATACACGCTTGGTCTTCCATCTTTTTTACTAATCTCATGTGAGGAACTGTGTCAAAGGCCTTCCTGCAGTCCAAGAAAATGCAGTCAACCCACCCTTCTCTCTCTTGCCTTACCTCTGTTACTTTATCATAGAACTCCAGGAGGTTTGTTACACAGGATTTGCCTTCCCTGAAACCGTGCTGTCTGGTGTTGATTAACCTGTTCTGCTCCAGATGCTCCACCATTCTTTTTCTGATGATTTTCTCCAAGACTTTGCACACTATACACGTAAGTGACACCGGTCTGTAGTTTAGTGCCTCTTTTCTGTCTCCTTTTTTAAAGATGGGGACTACGTTGGGCTTTTTCCATATCTCAGGTAGCTGCCCAGTTTCAAGGGATGTGTTGAAAATTTTGGTAAGTGGCACACTCAGAACCTCAGCTCCTTCCCGAAGGACCCATGGTGAGATATTGTCCGGACCCATTGCCTTTGAGGTATCAAGGTCACTGAGTAACTGCTTCACCTCTCCCTCAGATGTGTGTATTCCCTCCAGCACTCGATACATCCCTTGTTGGTGATGCACCCCGTCCTGTCTACCCAACTGCCTCCTTTCCTCCACTGTGAATACTTCCCTAAACCTCGAGTTGAGCTCCTCACATACCTCTTGATCATTACTTGTGAGTTCCCCATCTTCCCTCCTCAGCCTTATCACCTGATCCTTTACTGTTGTCTTCCTTCTGATGTGGCTGTACATCAGTTTCGGGTCAGACTTGACTTTCGATGCTATGTCGTTTTCGTACTGTTTCTGGGCCTCCCTCCGTACCTGTGCATACTCGTTTCTAGCTCTTCGACTAATCTCCTTGTTTGCTTGGGTTCTTTGCCTTCTGTACCTTTTCCATTCTCTGGCACTCTGAGTCTTTGCCTCCCTGCATCTTTGGGTAAACCAGGGGCTCTTTCTTGTCTTCCCATTTATTCTTTTTCCTTTGGGTATAAACCGTTCCTCTGCCTCCTTGCACTTTGTCGCTACGTATTCCATCATTTCATTTACTGACTGTCCTTCCATATCCCTTTCCCACAGAATCTCCTGCAGGAAATTCCTCATACCTGTG
Source organism: Cherax destructor (assembly GCA_009830355.1). Taxonomy (NCBI): domain Eukaryota; kingdom Metazoa; phylum Arthropoda; class Malacostraca; order Decapoda; family Parastacidae; genus Cherax; species Cherax destructor. The sequence goes on from WNWK01002206.1 coordinate 5,293, forward strand.
TAGTCCCCTCTTTTATAGTCTGGTATGTCTCTTTCAGCACCGTTTTTCCTCTCCACCTGTAGCTCTACTATGTACTCAAAGCTCAGCACCATATGGTCACTGGCTCCCAGGGGGCTCTCGTGTGTTATGTCCTCGATATCTGAGCTATTCAGGGTGAATACAAGGTCCAGCCTTGCTGGTTCGTCCTCTCCTCTATCTCTGGTCGTGTCCCTGACATGTTGGTGCATCAGGTTTTCCAGTACCACGTCCATCATCTTGGCTCTCCAAGTTTCTGGACCCCCACGTGGTTCTTGGTTCTCCCAGTCGATCTCTTTGTGGTTGAAATCGCCCATGACCAGTAACTCGCTCTGCTCATGTGCGCTTTTCTTGCCACCTCCGCCAAGGTGTCCACCATTGCTCTGTTGTTCTCGTCATATTTCTCTCCTGGCCTCCTGCAGTTTTGTGGTGGGTTGTACATCACTGCAATGACTATCTTGTGCTCCCCAGACTGGATGGTACCTACTATAAAGTCCCTTTCTCTACACACCTCCATTCCTGCCATTTCCTCAAATCTCCAATGATTCCTTACGAGCAGTGCGACCCCTCCTCCCCCTGCTCCTTCTATCTTTCCTCAGGATCTGATATCCTTGTGGGAAGATTGCATCTGATATTGCCTCATTTAGTTTAGTTTCTGTGACTGCTATGATGTCTGGGGACATTTCTCCTATTCTTTCATTCCACTCTTCATACTTATTCGTGATTCCATCTGCATTTGTGTACCAAACCTTCAGTCTCGTTTCCAATACTGTGGCCCTAGGGGGATCTTGGCTGGATGGGGGTGTTTGCAGGGTTCCCATGGAGGGTTGTTGCATGGGTGGGGGGTTGTATGGTTGGGGTGTGGTCTGATTGGGTGGGGTTTGTGATGGGGTGGGGTAGTGGTGATGATGGGTTTAGTGTTGCTGGGGTGGGGACAGGGGACATGATGTGTGTGTGCGATGTTAAACTATATGGTTGCCGTTGGGTTGCTGTGGTTTGAGGCCCTCCGTGAGTGCTTCCGGTGGGTGTGGTTGTCCTTCTGCTTGGGCCTGGTGCCCCTGTACTTCGCTGTCTCCATCTCTCTCCTCCCTTCGCTTTCTTATCCTCTCCTTTTGGGCCTCCCTTTCTTCCTGTGTTCTGTCCCGATCTAGGTATACATCGTGGTACTCCTGGCTCGCCCTCAGCAATGCTTTCTCTTGTAGGATCATGGTACGTGCTGATTCTGCATTGAAGATTACTTTGAGGGGTCGATTTCTTCCCCTTGTGTACCACCCGATTCTCCGAAAATTTGTCACCTGGGACGTGTCTCCCCGTTTCTAGCATAATACCTATAATCCTTTCCTTCTCCTCCTGTTTCCTTCTGTCATGGGTGACCCCTTCGACTTCCTTAAGGCCGTAGATAAAGATGGACTTCTCCCTTTCCTCCTCCCACTGTGTCTCCCTTTGCCTCATCAGAGATGCATTAGCATCTTCCGGTTCTGTCATGGTTGTAGCCCCTGTGTTCCTCTGTGTGTCTGGCCTACTCATTTGCCCAAGTCCACTGCTGTATATTGTTGGGGCCTCTGCGTTTAGTGCACCTGCGGCTTTGACTACCCTCTCATGTGTTGTTACTGTGCCCTCATGCTTTGCTTCTGTGGAGCCCTTCTTGTCCCTGGTTGCTTTATCTATATCCCTCTCATGTGGTGTTAGTATCCTACTCATCTTGTATCGGACCCCATGTGTGTCTGACAGTGCCTGAGCATACAAGAGTTCTTTTTTCTCCGCATTCCCTATGACTGTGTCAGATGCCCCACGTGTGTTTGTCAGTGCCTGTGCATACAAGAGTTCTTTTTTCTTCTCAATCCCTTTGATAGGTGTTGGTATCCTGCTCCTCTTGTTTCGGTCCCCACTTGTGTCTGGCAGTGCCTGAGCGTTCAAGAGCTCTTCTCCTTTCTCTGCATTCCCTTTGGCTGTGTCTGATGCACACGCTCCAAGCACCGATTCTGAACAGGTACTTGCATCTCTACTCTGCATCAGGCTCTGCAGCTTCACTTCTAAGATCTGGATCTTGTCTTCTGCATTTTTGACTTGCATTTCCCATTTTCTGCTCTCCTCAGCGATCCTCCTCTCCATTCCCTCGCTGATCATCAATATCCAATGTGTGTGTGTGTGTGTACTTTGTCATTGCCATTGTGAGTGTTTTTATTCATGTGAGAGGTTAAGGTGAGGCTTTCCGCCAATATTACAAGAATTTGAGGGATCACTCCACCAAATTCAAACTTCCCGGAACATTGTCGTAAACGGGAAAGAAATTTGTTTTACGACAGAGAAGTAATTAATGGCATCATGTTCCGTGGGTGGCACTCAACAGGCAGTGTTGCCGGGCCCATGGTACGACACTTACCTCCAGGCAGTGTTACTGCAGAAGTCGTACGACACACCCAGAGGCAGTACTGCCGGGGCTGGCGTACGACACTTTCAAATACAGGCAGTGCTACAGGAGATGGTATACGACTTTGTCACTCCTGGGACTCTTGTGAGTGTTGATCTGTAGCTCCTGGGACGTGTATTTGTTGATTTACAGCAACTGGGACTCTTGCGTGCGTTGATCTGTAGCTCTTGGGACTCTTGTGTGTGCTGATCTGTAGTTCCTGGGACTCGTGTGTGTTGATCTGTAGCTCCTGGGACTCTTGTGTGTTGATCTATAGCTCCTGGGACTCTTGTGTGTTGATCTGTAGCTCCTGGGACTCTTATGAGTGTTGATCTATTGATTCTCTGACGTGTGTGTTGATCTACAGCTCCTGGGACTCGTGTTGATCTACAGCTTCTGGGACTCTTGTGAGTGTTGATCTACAGCTCCTGGGACTTTGCAAGTGTTGATCTACAGCTCCTGGGACTCTTGTGAGTGTTTATCTACAGCTCCTGGGACTTGTGAGTGTTGATCTGTAGCTCTTGGGACTCTTGTTAGTGTTGATCTGTAGCTCCTGGGACTGTGTGTGTTGATCTACAGCTCTTGGGACTTGTGAGTTGATCTACAGCTCCTGGGACTCTTGTGAGTGTTGATCTTTAGCTCCTAGGACTCTTGTATTTGTTGATCTACAGCTCCTAGCACTCTTGTATTTGTTGATCTACAGCTCCTGGGACTTGTGAGTTTTGATCTGTAGCTCCTGGGACTCTTGAGAGTGTTGATCTGTAGCTCCTGGGACTCTTGTGAGTGTTGATCTGTAGCTCCTGGGACTCTTGTGAGTGTTGATCTACAGCTCCTGGGACTCTTGTGAGTGTTGATCTACAGCTCCTGGGACTTGTGAGTGTTGATCTGTAGCTCTTGGGATTCTTGTTAGTGTTGATCTGTAGCTCCTGGGACTGTGTGTTGATCTACAGCTCTTGGGACTCTTGTGTATTGATCTACAGCTCCTGGGACTCTTGTGAGTGTTGATCTGTAGCTTCTGGGACTCTTGTATTTGTTGATCTACAGCTCCTAGCACTCTTGTATTTGTTGATCTACAGCTCCTGGGACTTTTGAGTGTTGATCTACAGCTCCTGGAACTCTTGTGAGCGTTGATCTGTAGCTCCTGGGACTCTTGTGAGTGTTGATCTACATCTCCTCGGACTCTTGTGAGTGTTGATCTACTGCTCCTGGGACTCTTATGAGTGTTGATCTGTAGCTCCTAGGACTTTTTGTGTTGATCTACAGCTCCTGGGACTCTTGTGAGTGTTGATCTGTAGCTTCTGGGACTGTGTTTGTAGATCTAGAGCTCCTGGGACTCTTGTGAGTGTTGATCTAGAGCTCCTGTGACTCTTGTGAGTGTTGATCTGTAGCTCCTAGGACTCTTGTATTTGTTGATCTATAGCTCCTAGGACTTGTATTTGTTGATCTACAGCTCCTGGGACTCTTGTAAGTGTTGATCTGCAGCTCCTGGGACTCTTGTGAGTTTTGATCTGTAGATCCTGGGACTTGTATTTATTGATCTGTAGCTCCTGGGACTCTTGTTAGTGTTGATGTGTAGCTCCTGGGACTCTTGTGAGTGTTGATTTACAGCTGCTGAGATTATGCAGATAGTTGAACTGCAGCTCCTGGACTTCTTGAGGGATGTAAGGCACAGTTACTAGGATCCTTCCATCACGCAACGACCGAAACGTTGCAGATTAGATCGAAGCGAAGCTTTCAGAAATAATTCTCTTTTGTGGACTAAAAGATTTAAAGTGTATATGCCCGAGAAGTGTATGTTTCTCAGTGTATATACACTGAAGTGTGTATGTTTCTCAGTGTATATACACTGAAGTGTATGTTTCTCAGTGTATATATACTGTGGTGTATGTCTCTCTTTGAATATACACTGAAAAGTGTATGTTTCTCAGTGTGTATGTTTCTCAGTGTATATACACTGAAGTTTATATTTCTCAGTGTATATACACTGAAAAGTGTGTTTCTCAGTGTATATACACTGAAAAGTGTATGTTTCTAAGTGTATATACACTGAAAGGTGTGTTTATCAGTGTATATACAATGAGAGGTACTCCCCTATTTGTACTCACTTATTTGGGGTTGCAGGGGTCGAGACTCAGCTCCTGGCCCCACCTCTTCACTGATCGCTACTAGGTCTTCTCTCTCCCTGCTCCATAAGCTTTATCATACCTCGTCTTAAAACTATGTATGGTTCCTGCCTCCACTACATCACTTGCCAGACTGTTCCACTTCTATACTCCCTAACAT
>WNWK01002206.1:20000-92500 GCA_009830355.1 Cherax destructor
TGAGAAGGGAGGCCCAAAGACAATACTAGAATGACATAGCAGCGAAAGCCAAATCCGACCCAAAGTTGTTGTACAGCCACATCAGGAGGAAAACAACAGTCAAGGACCAGGTAATCAGGCTGAGGAAGGAAGGAGGGAAGGTCACAAGAAATGACCGCGAAGTGTGTGAGGAGCTCAACATGAGATTCAAAGAAGTGTTCACAGAGTAGGTAGAAGGGGCCTCCAGAAAGGCGGAGAGGTGGGGTACACCATCAGGTGTTGAACACAATACATACAACTGAGGAGGAAGTGAATAGGCTGCTAAGCGAGCTAGATACCACAAAGGCGATGGGGCCGGATAACATTTCTCCATGGGTCCTGAGAGAGGGAGCAGAGGCGCTATGTGTACCACTAACAACAATCTTCAACACATCCATTGAAACAGGGCAACTACCTAAGGTATGGAAGACGGCAAATGTAGTCCCAATTTTTAAAAAAGGAGGCAGACATGAAGCACTAAACTACAGACCAGTTTCACTGACATGTATAGTATGCAAGGTCATGGAGATTATCAGGAGAAGAGTGGTGGAGCACCTAGAAAGGAACGAGCTTATCAACGACAGCCAGCATGGTTTCACGGATGGGAAATCCTGCATCACAAACCTACTGGAGTTCTATGACAGGGTGACGGCAGTAAGACAAGAGAGAGAGAGGGGTGGGTAGATTGCATTTTCTTGGACTGCAAAAAGGCGTTTGACACAGTTCCACACAAGAGATTAGTGCAAAAGCTGGAGGACCAGGCAGGAATAACAGGGAAGGCTCTGCAATGGATCATTGAATACCTGTCAGGAAGACAACAGCGAGTCATGGTACGTGGCGAGGTGTCAGAGTGGGTACCTGTAACGAGCGGGGTGCCACAGGGATCAGTCCTAGGACCGGTGCTGTTTCTGGTATTTGTGAACGACATGACGGAAGGAATAGACTCCGAAATGTCCCTGTTTGCAGATGATGTGAAGTTGATGAGAAGAATTCAATTGGACGAGGACCAGGCAGAACTACAAAGGGATCTGGACAGGCTGCAAGCCTGGTCCAGCGATTGGCTCCTGGAGTTCAACCCCACCAAGTCCAAAGTCATGAAGATTGGGGAAGGGCAAAGAAGACCGCAGACGGAGTATAGTCTAGGGGGCCAGAGACTACAAACCTCACTCAAGGAAAAAGATCTTTGGGTGAGTATAACACCAGGCAGATCTCCTGAGGCGCACATCAACCAAATCACTGCTGCAGCACACGGGCGCCTAGCAAACCTAAGAACAGCATTCCGATATCTTAATAAAGAATCGTTCAGGACCCTGTACACTGTGTACGTTAGGCCCATACTGGAGTATGCAGCACCAGTTTGGAACCCACACCTAGCCAAGCACGTAAAGAAACTAGAGAAAGTGCAAAGTTTTGCAACAAGACTAGTCCCGGAGCTAAGGGGTATGTCCTACGAGGAGAGGTTAAGGGAAATCGACCTGACGACACTGGAGGACAGGAGAGATAGGGGGGACATGATAACGACATAAAATACTGAGAGGAATAGACAAGGTGGACAGAGACAGAATGTTCCAGAGATGGGACACAGCAACAAGGGGACACAGTTGGAAGTTGAAGACTCAGATGAATCACAGGGATGTTAGGAAGTATTTCTTCAGTCACAGAGTTGTTCGGAAGTGGAATAGTTTGGGAAGCGATGTAGTGGAGGCAGGATCCATTCATAGCTTTAAGAAGAGGTATGATAAAGCTCATGGCGCAGGGAGAGTGACCCAGTAGCAGCCAATGAAGAGGCGGGGCCAGGAGCTATGACTCGACCCCTGCAACCACAACTAGGTGAGTACACACACATACACACACCCACACACACTTAATAAATGTATGGACTTCTGCCATGACTTTTTTTTCCCTCTCTCCCGAGTGGGAATTCTTTGGTAAAGACCGGCATCAAAGACACATGAAAGAGCACCATGTAACGGGAGGAGTTTGTCTTTTGTTTTTTTTGGAGGGATGTGACGTTTTCCATGTAACCCTTTTCCATTTCCCCTTTCTTATTCCTTTCCCCTTCCCTTTCTTTCCTCCTCTTCCTCCCTACCACCAGTCTATGTTTATCTGTTCCCTCTATGCTTTTCGCACATATTTACTGTGTTGTTGAATTTCGCTGTGTCTGTGCCTCAGGGAACGTTTGTGTTGTTGTGTGTCAGGTTACACCATCATAACCTAACTTGTATTTACGTAGCTGGGTTGGTAGCGCACTCATTTCACACACTGAGGTCCGTGGTTCGATCCCCGGTACGGATGGAAACATTGGGGGGTGTTTCCTTAAGACACCTGCTGTCCCTGTTCACCTAGCAGTAAAATAGGTACCTGGGTGTTAGTTGACTGGAGTGGGTCGCATCCTGGGGACACAATTAACCTAATTTGCATGAAATTCTCTGCATAGCAAAGGGCTTTCTATATATGTAATATGTCACTGATGTCAGCTATGATCTGTATAAGTTGTATCATGTACTTATAGAAATAAAGATTATTATTATTATTATTATTATTATTATTATTATTATTATTATTATTATTATTATTATATAGTTAACTGATAACATTATCAGGGGTGGCTGGCAAGTCTAAGTTCAGAGCCCAGAAACATTTTATTAGTGCTCAGGGTATGTATGTCATGGTCCTGGGGTACCCAGGGTATGTAGTGGTCCCGGGTGCCCAGGGTATGTAGTCCTGGGGTGCCCAGGATATGTAGTCCTGGGGTACCCAGGGTATGTAGTGGTCCTGAGGTACCCAGAGTATGTAGTCCTGAGGTGCCCAGGGTATGTAGTGGTCCCGGGGTATCCAGGATATATAGTGGTCCCAGGGTGCCCAGGGTATGTAGTGTTCCTCGAGGTGCCTACGGTATGTAGTGGTCCCCGGGGTCCGGTATGTAGTGGTCCCGGGGTGTCCACGGTATGTAGTGATCCCAGGGTGCCCACGGTATATAGTGGTTCTGGGGTACCCAGGGTATATTGTGGTTCCAGAGTGCCCTGGGTATGTAGTGGTCCCCGGGGTGCCCAGGGTATACAGGTCTTGGGGTACCCAGGGTATACAGGTCTTGGGGTACCCAGGGTATGTAGTGGTCCTGGGGTACCCAGGGTATGTAGTGGTCCCCGGGGTGCAAAGGGTATGTAGTGGTCCTGGGGTACCCAGGGTATGTAGTGGTCCCGGGGTGCCCAGGGTATGTAGTGGTCCCTGGTAATGATGACTGTGATGAGAGGCCAAGGCTGCTATAATAATAATAATAATAATAATAATAATAATAATAATAATAATAATAATTTTTTATTCTACAAGAACATGTTACAACGTGTACAGACCATAGCTGACATCAATGACATGCTATATAGGAAGCCCCTGGTTAGTGTACTGAGTACAAGCCACGGCAGACTTGATGGTTACACTGTGTGGAGGTGTAGCATGCAGTAGGTGTTGCTGACAAGCAGGGAGATGTACAGTGTTCCTGCTGACAAGCAGAGAGTTGTACAGTGTTTCTGCTGACAAGCAGAGAGTTGTACAGTGTTCCTGATGACAAGCAGAGAGTTGTACAGTGTTTCTGATGACAAGCAGAGAGTTGTACAGTGTTCCTGATGACAAGCAGAGAGTTGTACAGTGTTTCTGCTGACAAACAGAGAGTTGTACAGTGTTTCTGCTGACAAGCAGAGAGTTGTACAGTGTTTCTGCTGACAAGCAGAGAGTTGTACAGTGTTTCTGATGACAAGCAGAGAGTTGTACAGTGTTTCTGATGACAAGCAGAGAGTTGTACAGTGTTCCTGCTGACAAGCAGAGAGTTGTACAGTGTTCTTGATAACAAGCAGAGAGTTGTACAGTGTTTCTGCTGACAAGCAGAGAGTTGTACAGTGTTTCTGCTGACAAGCAGAGAGTTGTACAGTGTTCTTGATGACAAGCAGAGAGTTGTACAGTGTTTCTGCTGACAAGCAGAGAGTTGTACAGTGTTTCTGATGACAAGCAGAGAGTTGTACAGTGTTCCTGATGACAAGCAGAGAGTTGTACAGTGTTTCTGATGACAAGCAGAGAGTTGTACAGTGTTTCTGCTGACAAGCAGAGAGTTGTACAGTGTTCTTGATGACAAGCAGAGAGTTGTACAGTGTTTCTGCTGACAAGCAGAGAGTTGTACAGTGTTCCTGATGACAAGCAGAGAGTTGTACAGTGTTTCTGATGACAAGCAGAGAGTTGTACAGTGTTTCTGATGACAAGCAGAGAGTTGTACAGTGTTTCTGCTGACAAGCAGAGAGTTGTACAGTGTTTCTGCTGACAAGCAGAGAGTTGTACAGTGTTCCTGATGACAAGCAGAGAGTTGTACAGTGTTTCTGCTGACAAGCAGAGAGTTGTACAGTGTTTCTGCTAACAAGCAGAGAGTTGTACAGTGTTTCTGCTGACAAGCAGAGAGTTGTACAGTGTTTCTGATGACAAGCAGAGAGTTGTACAGTGTTTCTGCTGACAAGCAGAGAGTTGTACAGTGTTTCTGCTGACAAGCAGAGAGTTGTACAGTGTTTCTGCTGACAAGCAGAGAGTTGTACAGTGTTCTTGATGACAAGCAGAGAGTTGTACAGTGTTTCTGATGACAAGCAGAGAGTTGTACAGTGTTTCTGCTGACAAGCAGAGAGTTGTACAGTGTTTCTGCTGACAAGCAGAGAGTTGTACAGTGTTCTTGATGACAAGCAGAGAGTTGTACAGTGTTTCTGATGACAAGCAGAGAGTTGTACAGTGTTCCTGATGACAAGCAGAGAGTTGTACAGTGTTCTTGATGACAAGCAGAGAGTTGTACAGTGTTCTTGATGACAAGCAGAGAGTTGTACAGTGTTCCTGACGACAAGCAGAGAGTTGTACAGTGTTTATGATGACAAGCAGAGAGTTGTACAGTGTTCCTGACGACAAGCAGAGAGTTGTACAGTGTTTCTGATGACAAGCAGAGAGTTGTACAGTGTTCCTGAGACAAGCAGAGAGTTGTACAGTGTTTTGATGACAGCAGAGAGTTGTACAGTGTTCTGATGACAAGCAGAGAGTTGTACAGTGTTCCTGACGACAAGCAGAGAGTTGTACAGTGTTTGACGACAAGCAGAGAGTTGTACAGTGTTCTGATGACAAGCAGAGGTTGTACAGTGTTCTGACGACAAGCAGAGAGTTGTACAGTGTTCCTGATGACAAGCAGAGAGTTGTACAGTGTTTCTGATGAAAATGCAGAGAGTTGTACAGTGTTCCTGATGACAAGCAGAGAGTTGTACAGTGTTCTGACGACAAGCAGAGAGTTGTACAGTGTTTCTGAGACAAGCAGAGATGTACAGAGTTTCTGTGCACTGCAGATGTTTACCTGTTCGACGAAGGAGTCTCTCTGTTCCTTCAGCTCTTCTTCTCTCTATCAAGCAGTTTCTCGTGTTCCTGTTGACAAAGCCTTATATATTATTTTCTAGACAATGTTCTCTGTATACACAGTTACTCATCTGGATCTTGGTAAATTAAGATATTCAAGAGTTCCTGTCTCTTTCTTCATCTCTTTTACCTGTTTCCTCTTGACTCCTCTTTCCTCCTCTTCCTCCTCTTTCCTCTACTCTTTTTTTACTTCTTTTCTTAACTCATTTTCATTTTTAGTTTATCTCAAAGTTCTCGTAATATCACATTACTCATTAGTCCTGATCTGTTGTCAGACTCACTGACTCTGTATACTGACTGACCTACGTCGTATTGACTCACTCTAGTATGACTGGATTTGCCTACTGAGTATGCACTGATTTACCTACTGAGTATGACTGCTTTCCTATGAGTACTGATTACTCACTTGTCAGGTTGACTCGACTAACTCTCGTAGGTATGACTACTACTACTAGGTATGTACTAACTACGTGAAGTGACCGACCTACGAGTAGACTGACTGACTACTGAGTATGACTGGACTGACCTACTTGAGGTATGACTGGACTGACCTACGTGAGGTATGACTGGACTGACCTACGTGAGGTATGACTGGACTGACCTACGTGAGGTATGACTGGACTGACCTACGTGAGGTATGACTGGACTGACCTACGTGAGGTATGACTGGACTGACCTACGTGAGGTATGACTGGACTGACCTACGTGAGGTATGACTGGACTAACCTACGTGAGGTATGACTGGACTGACCTACGTGAGGTATGACTGGACTAACCTACGTGAGATATGACTGGACTGACCTACGTGAGGTATGACTGGACTGACCTACGTGAGGTATGACTGGACTGACCTACGTGAGGTATGACTGGACTGACCTACGTGAGGTATGACTGGACTGACCTACGTGAGGTATGACTGGACTGACCTACGTGAGTATGACTGGACTGACCTACGTGAGGTATGACTGGACTGACCTACGTGAGGTATGACTGGACTGACCTACGTGAGTATGACTGGACTAACCTACGTGAGATATGACTGGACTGACCTACGTGAGGTATGACTGGACTGACCTACTGAGGTATGACTGGACTGACCTACTGAGGTATGACTGGACTGACCTACGTGAGATATGACTGGACTGACCTACGTGAGTATGACTGGACTGACCTACGTGAGGTATGACTGGACTGACCTACGTGAGGTATGACTGGACTGACCTACGTGAGTATGACTGGACTGACCTACGTGAGGTATGACTGGACTAACCTACGTGAGTATGACTGGACTGACCTACGTGAGTATGACTGGACTGACCTACGTGAGGTATGACTGGACTGACCTACTTGAGTATGACTGGACTGACCTACGTGAGTATGACTGGACTGACCTACGTGAGTATGACTGGACTGACCTACGTGAGGTATGACTGGACTGACCTACGTGAGGTATGACTGGACTGACCTACGTGAGGTATGACTGGACTGACCTACGTGAGGTATGACTGGACTAACCTACGTGAGGTATGACTGGACTGACCTACGTGAGGTATGACTGGACTGACCTACTTGAGGTATGACTGGACTGACCTACGTGAGGTATGACTGGACTGACCTACGTGAGTATGACTGGACTGACCTACGTGAGATATGACTGGACTGACCTGTGTGACGCATTTCTGGGGGTAACCCAGCGAACATAACCTAGCTTCACCTACGACCTTTTCAATGACCCACAATTTCGAGGTGTGAGTTACTTTAAGTGTCACCCATAGATGAGGGGGAACGAGGTATGGTATATAGGGAAGGAAAGGAAGTGGAAGGGGAGAATAGTGGTAGTTGTTGTAGCCTTCAACGGAGGAAGGGAATATCTCCCATTAAACTGGATAGAGTTACAGATGAGTGGAACAAAGTGCCAAGTAGTGCCATTGGGTATCTTTATTGATGAAACGTTTCGCCCGCACAGTGGGATTCTTCAGTCAAATACAGAGACAGTATTAGTAATGTGTTTTTTCTTCAGCTTGTCAATTTTTTATACTATTTTCAGAAATAACTTAGACAGATATTGGAGTGAAAATTAAATACATGTGCAACATCTGGGTATCTTATTGTAGACGTCTACAATATAGATACCCAGATGTTGCACATGTGTCTAATTTTCATCTTGTCGGTATTGTATACCATTCATGAATAGGTATAGGAGTGGGTGTGAGTTAGACCTGCCTAGCATGGGCACGCAGGACTACATTCTTGTCTTCTGGCTGCAAATGAAGGAGGAGCCACCATTGTTGATTGAGACACTTATGCAACATATGGGAATCTTTAATGAAGAAACGTTTCGCCACACAGTGGCTTCATCAGTCCAATACAAAGTAAAAAGGGGTAAGGAGAGGAGTTTGAGGTAATCAGTCCGTCAGCCTGGAATCAAACTCCTCTCCTCACAACTTTCTGCTTTGTATTGGACTGATGAAGCCACTGTGGCGAAACGTTTCCTTAATAAAGACTCCCATATGTTGCATAAGTGTCTCAGTCTTCAACACTATTTATAACAGGAGTCACCATTGTTGTGGACCATCACGGGGGCAACATTACCTACACAAATTTGTTATTAAACAATAAAGGATGACTGTGACACCGTCCAGCATCTGGGTGATGACTGCGACACCGTGCAGCATCTGGGTGATGACTGCGACACCGTGCAGCATCTGGGTGATGACTGCGACACCGTGCAGCATCTGGGTGATGACTGCGACACCGTGCAGCATCTGGGTGATGACTGCGACACCGTGCAGCATCTGGGTGATGACTGTAACACCGTGCAGCATCTGGTTGATGACTGCGACACCGTGCAGCATCTGGTTGATGACTAGACACCGTGCAGCATCTGGGTGATGACTGCGACACCGTGGAGCATCTGGGTGATGACTGTGACACCGTGCAGCATCTGGGTGATGACTGCGACACCGTGCAGCATCTGGGTGATGACTGCGACACCGTGCAGCATCTGGGTGATGACTGCGACACCGTGCAGCACGTGGGTGATGACTGCGACACCTTGCAGCATCTGGGTGATGACTGCGACACCGTGCAGCATCTGGGTGATGACTGTGACACCGTGCAGCATCTGGGTGATGACTGTGACACCGTGCAGCATCTGGGTATATTTATTTTCTAAATGTTTTCAGACTGAAAATTCCCAAGTGTTGAACAAATGTCTCACCGGGTTATAGCCGGTGGGTGAATTGGACCTGCCTCGCATGGGCCAGTAGGCCTGCTGCAGTGTTCCTTCTTTCTTATGTTCTTATTAAAGTATGCCCACCCCTCTCCCCCCCCTCCACTCAAAACAACGACCACAAAATATATCGTCCCTTGCCATTTATGACATTCTTCAAACGTCTAGGAGGTACTAACACATTCTACTGGGTTTCATGGGGTAAGTTTCCGTACGACTCGCTGGTGGTGTCCTCCAGACGCGGGAGTAATGTCCTCCAGACGCGGGAGTAATGTCCTCCAGACGCGGGAGTAATGTCCTCCAGCCCCGGGAGTAATGTCCTCCAGACGCGGGAGTAATGTCCTCCAGACGCGGGAGTAATGTCCTCCAGACGCGGGAGTAATGTCCTCCAGACGCGGGAGTAATGTCCTCCAGACGCGGGAGTAATGTCCTCCAGCCCCGGGAGTAATGTCCTCCAGACGCGGGAGTAATGTCCTCCAGACGCGGGAGTAATGTCCTCCAGACGCGGGAGTAATGTCCTCCAGACGCGGGAGTAATGTCCTCCAGCCCGGGAGTAATGTCCTCCAGACGCGAGGTAATGTCCTCCAGACGCGGGAGTAATGTCCTCCAGACGCGGGAGTAATGTCCTCCAGACGCGGGAGTAATGTCCTCCAGACGCGGGAGTAATGTCCTCCAGACGCGGGAGTAATGTCCTCCAGCCCCGGGAGTAATGTCCTCCAGCCCCGGGAGTAATGTCCTCCAGACGCGGGAGTAATGTCCTCCAGACGCGGGAGTAATGTCCTCCAGACGCGGGAGTAATGTCCTCCAGCCCCGGGAGTAATGTCCTCCAGACGCGGGAGTAATGTCCTCCAGCCCCGGGAGTAATGTCCTCCAGACGCGGGAGTAATGTCCTCCAGACGCGGGAGTAATGTCCTCCAGACGCGGGAGTAATGTCCTTCAGACGCGGGAGTAATGTCCTCCAGCCCCGGGAGTAATGTCCTCCAGACCGGGAGTAATGTCCTCCAGACGCGGAGTAATGTCCTCCAGCCCCGGGAGTAATGTCCTCCAGACGCGGAGTAATGTCCTCCAGACGCGGGAGTAATGTCCTCCAGACGCGGAGTAATGTCCTCCAGACGCGGGAGTAATGTCCTCCAGACCCGGGAGTAATGTCCTCCAGACGCGGGAGTAATGTCCTCCAGACGCGGGAGTAATGTCCTCCAGACGCGGGAGTAATGTCCTCCAGACGCGGGAGTAATGTCCTCCAGACGCGGGAGTAATGTCCTCCAGACGCGGGAGTAATGTCCTCCAGCCCCGGGAGTAATGTCCTCCAGCCCCGGGAGTAATGTCCTCCAGCCCCGGGAGTAATGTCCTCCAGACGCGGGAGTAATGTCCTCCAGACGCGGGAGTAATGTCCTCCAGACGCGGGAGTAATGTCCTCCAGCCCCGGGAGTAATGTCCTCCAGCCCCGGGAGTAATGTCCTCCAGACGCGGGAGTAATGTCCTCCAGACGCGGGGGTAATGTCCTCCAGACGCGGGAGTAATGTCCTCCAGCCCGGGAGTAATGTCCTCCAGACGCGGGAGTAATGTCCTCCAGACGCGGGAGTAATGTCCTCCAGACGCGGGAGTAATGTCCTCCAGACCGGGAGTAATGTCCTCCAGCCCGGGAGTAATGTCCTCCAGACGCGGGAGTAATGTCCTCCAGACGCGGAGTAATGTCCTCCAGACCGGGAGTAATGTCCTCCAGCCCCGGGAGTAATGTCCTCCAGACGCGGAGTAATGTCCTGCAGCCCGGGAGTAATGTCCTCCAGCCCCGGGAGTAATGTCCTCCAGCCCGGGAGTAATGTCCTCCAGCCCGGAGTAATGTCCTCCAGCCCGGGAGTATGTCCTCCAGCCCGGGGTAATGTCCTCCAGCCCCGGGAGTAGTCCTCCAGCCCGGGAGTAATGTCCTCCAGCCCGGGAGTAATGTCCTCCAGCCCGGGAGTAATGTCCTCCAGCCCCGGGAGTAAGTCCTCGCCGGTAGTCCTCCAGCCCCGGGAGTAATGTCCTCCAGCCCGGAGTAATGTCCTCCAGCCCGGGAGTAATGTCCTCCAGCCCGGGAGTAATGTCCTCCAGCCCGGGAGTGTCCTCCAGCCGAGATGTCCCCAGCGGAGAATGTCCTCCAGCCCTGGGAGTAATGTCCTGCAGCCCCGGAGTAATGTCCTCCAGCCCGGGAGTAATGTCCTCAGCCCGGGAGTATGTCCTCCAGCCCGGAGATGTCCTCAGCCGGGATGTCCTCCAGCCCGAGTATGTCCCAGCCGGGAGTAATGTCCTCAGCCGGGAGTAATGTCCTCCAGCCGGAGTAATGTCCTCCAGCCCCGGGAGTAGTCCTCCAGCCCGGAGTAATGTCCAGCCCCGGGTGTCCTCAGCCCGGGAGAAGTCCCAGCCCGGAGAGTCCTCCAGCCCCGGAGAGTCCTCCAGCGGGAGTAATGTCCTCCAGCCCGGGAGTAATGTCCTCCAGCCCCGGGAGTAATGTCCTCCAGCCCCGGGAGTAATGTCCTCCAGCCCCCCAGGGGAGTAACTGTCCTCCAGCCCTGGAGTAATGTCCTCAGCCCTGGGAGTAATGTCCTCCAGCCCCGGGAGTAATGTCCTCCAGCCCGGGAGTATGTCCTCCAGCCCCGGGAGTAATGTCCTCAGCCCGGGAGTAATTCTCCAGACGCCTGGGGTAAGTCCTCCAGCGCTGGAGAATGTCCTCCAGCCCCCCGGGGCAATGTCTCCAACCGGAGTAATGTCCTCAGACGCGGGATAATGTCCTCCACGGGATTTCCTCAGCCCGGAGTAATGTCCTAGATTCCTGGATAATGTCCTAGCTGCGAGTAATCCTCCACCCGGGATAATGTCCTCACCCTGGGAAAGTTCCAGCCCCAGTAAGTCCTCCAGCCCTGGAGTTGCCTGCAGCCCCGGGTATGTCTCACCCTGGGAGTAATGTCCTCACCGGAGTAATCCTGCGCCCGGGGTAATGTCCTCGCCAGGGAGTAATGTCCTGCAGCCCTGAGAATTTCCAGCCATATGTCCTCCAGCCCGGGAGTAATGTCCTGCAGCCCAGGGTAATGTCCTGCAGCCCGGGAGTAATGTCCTCCAGCCCCGGGAGTAATGTCCTCCAGCCCCGGGAGTAATGTCCTCAGCCCCGGGAGTAATGTCCTGCAGCCCGGGAGTAATGTCCTCCAGCCCCGGGAGTAATGTCCTCCAGCCCGGAGTAATGTCCTGCAGCCCCGGGAGTATGTCCTCAGCCCCGGGAGTAATGTCCTCAGCCCGGGAGTAATGTCCTCAGCCCCGGGAGTAATGTCCTGCAGCCCCGGAGTAATGTCCTGCAGCCCCGGGAGTAATGTCCTCCAGCCCCGGAGTAATGTCCTGCAGCCCCGGGAGTAATGTCCTGCAGCCCGGGAGTAATGTCCTGCAGCCCGGGAGTAATGTCCTCAGCCCCGGGAGTAATGTCCTCCAGCCGGAGTAATGTCCTGCAGCCCCGGGAGTAATGTCCTGCAGCCCCGGGAGTAATGTCCTCCAGCCCAGGAGATGTCACTCCAGCCCAGGGTAATGTCTCCAGCCCAGGGAGTAATGTCCTCAGCCGGGAGTAATGTCCTCCAGCCCGGGAGTAATGTCCTCCACCGGAGTAATGTCCTCAGCCCGGGAGTATGTCCTCAGACCGGAGAATGTCCTCCAGCCCGGAGTAATGTCCTCCAGCCCCGGGAGTAATGTCCTCCAGCGGAGTAATGTCCTGAGCCAGTAACCGGAATGTCCTGCAGCAGGAGTAATGTCCTCCAGCCCGGGAGTAATGTCCTCAGCCCGGAGAATTCCTCACGGAGTAATGTCCTCCAGCCCCGGGAGTAATGTCCTCCAGCCCCTGCGCCCCGGAGTAATGTCCTCCAGCCCGGGAGTAATGTCCTCCAGCCCCGGAGTAATGTCCTCCAGCCCTGGGAGTAATGTCCTGCAGCCCAGGAGTATGTCCTCCAGCCCTGGAGTAATGTCCTGCAGCCCGGGGTAATGTCCTGCAGCCCGGAGTAATGTCCTCCAGCCCGGGGTAATGTCCTCCAGCCCCGGGAGTAATGTCCTCCAGCCCCGGGAGTAATGTCCTCCAGCCCTGGGAGTAATGTCCTCCAGCCCCGGGAGTAATGTCCTGCAGCCCCGGGAGTAATGTCCTCCAGCCCCGGGAGTAATGTCCTCCAGCCCCGGGAGTAATGTCCTCCAGCCCCGGGAGTAATGTCCTGCAGCCCCGGGAGTAATGTCCTCCAGCCCCGGGAGTAATGTCCTCCAGCCCCGGGAGTAATGTCCTAGCCCAAGCCTCCGGGAGTAATGTCCTGCAGCCCCGGGAGTAATGTCCTCCAGCCCCGGGAGTAATGTCCTCCAGCCCCGGGAGTAATGTCCTCCAGCCCTGGGAGTAATGTCCTCCAGCCCCGGGAGTAATGTCCTCCAGCCCCGGGAGTAATGTCCTCCAGCCCGGGAGTAATGTCCTCCAGCCCTGGGAGTAATGTCCTCCAGCCCTGGGAGTAATGTCCTCCAGCCCCGGGAGTAATGTCCTCCAGCCCCGGGAGTAATGTCCTCCAGCCCCGGGAGTAATGTCCTCCAGCCCCGGGAGTAATGTCCTCCAGCCCTGGGAGTAATGTCCTCCAGCCCCGGGAGTAATGTCCTCCAGCCCGGGAGTAATGTCCTCAGCCCGGGAGTAATGTCCTCCAGCCCTGGGAGTAATGTCCTCCAGCCCGGGAGTAATGTCCTCCAGCCCGGAGTAATGTCCTCCAGCCCTGGGAGTAATGTCCTGCAGCCCCGGGAGTAATGTCCTCCAGCCCGGGAGTAATGTCCTCGCCCGGAGTAATGTCCTCCAGCCCCGGGAGTAATGTCCTCCAGCCCCGGGAGTATGTCCTCCAGCCCTGGGAGTAATGTCCTGCAGCCCCGGGAGTAATGTCCTCCAGCCCCGGGAGTAATGTCCTCCAGCCCCGGGAGTAATGTCCTGCAGCCCCGGGAGTAATGTCCTCCAGCCCGGAGTAATGTCCTCCAGCCCCGGAGTATGTCCTGCAGCCCCGGGAGTAATGTCCTCCAGCCCGGGAGTAATGTCCTCCAGCCCTGGGGTAATGTCCTCCAGCCCCGGAGTAATGTCCTCCAGCCCGGAGTAATGTCCTCCAGCCCTGGGAGTAATGTCCTGCAGCCCTGGGAGTAATGTCCTCCAGCCCCGGGAGTATGTCCTGCAGCCCCGGGAGTAATGTCCTCCAGCCCTGGGAGTAATGTCCTCCAGCCCCGGGAGTAATGTCCTGCAGCCCCGGGAGTAATGTCCTCCAGCCCTGGGAGTAATGTCCTGCAGCCCTGGGAGTAATGTCCTCCAGCCCCGGGAGTAATGTCCTCCAGCCCCGGGAGTAATGTCCTGCAGCCCCGGGAGTAATGTCCTGCAGCCCCGGGAGTAAGGTGATATTCTTGCCCAGGTAGATCGCTCTTTATCTGAGCCTGGTTCAAGGCTGAGGAGTTACCCGGTCAGTTATGGAAGAAGGTTTTTCCTAGTCATGAAGCCGCTGACCAACAAACATCGTGGTGTTGCTAACACTGTCTGCCAATAACAAAATCTTGTGAAAAAAGACACTTATGTATTGTTCGGGATATTTATTAGAGGAAACCTATTTCCACGAGTGACTTTTTTTCGGTCTGAAGAAGTCACTCGTGGCTAATGAATATCCTGAGTGAATATCCTGAATAAATATCCTAAGCTGTACATGAGTATCTTTCTCCACATCTCGTCGGTATTAAGATACCATTTTTTCATAAAAAAAAATTTCCTCACTGTAAGTGAAAGATTAGGGCAAATGATCACAGAAAAGTTATAGGTACATCTAGGCTTCCCTGGACGTGCTTCCAGCGTCGTCATGTCATCAACACTTCTTCAGGAACCGACGTAACCAGGTCCTCACTGGATGTTACACACATCGCTGGCTCCTGCTAATTCCTTCGTTCCATGGTTTGCTTTATGTAATGAGATGATCTGGGCAATTGTCTCTTGTATCAGCAACCTATTCCTGCTCATATTAATTCTTCTATGGCCAAAAATGGTCGACAAACTCGGGACTCAAGATCACTCCGTGGAGGGAGACAATGAACCCCAATCCACCCATCACACAAGCCTAGAAGGCAGCCAGAAGCCTTGTGGAACCCCGGGATGGACCTCTACGAGTTGCCAGGCCACCATAACTTTTCGTCTTGCCACAACACCTATCAGGGGGGAGCGTACCTTTCGTCGTTACAGTATGCCGGATGCCTCCACCCGGCATACAGTATGCCGGATGCCTCCACCCGGCATACAGTATGCCGGATGCCTCCACCCGGCATACTGTTTTCGAAACCATTTATATAATAAAACTATAGTCTAGCTGGAAGTTACATATAAAATTGCAAATGTGTGAGGCAACTAGAATAATTCTGCAAGTATTCTGTAGTGATACTAGAAATATTCTCTAGAGTGGTGCTAGAAGTATTCTCTAGAGTGGTGAAAGAAGTATACTCTAGAGTGGTGCTATAAGTATTCTCTAGAGTGGTGCTAGAAGTATTCTCTAGAGTGGTGCTAGAAGTATTCTCTAGAGTGGTGCTAGAAGTATTATCTAGAGTGGTGCTAGAAGTATTCTCTAGAGTGGTGCTAGAAGTATTCTCTAGAGTGGTGCTAGAAGTATTCTCTAGAGTGGTAAGTATACAAGTGTGCTATAAGATTCCTAAGTGGTGCTAGAAGTATTCTCTAGAGTGGTGCTAGAAGTATTCTCTAGAGTGGTGCTAGAAGTATTATCTAGAGTGGTGCTAGAAGTATTCTCTAGAGTGGTGCTAGAAGTATTCTCTAGAGTGGTGCTAGAAGTATTCTCTAGAGTGGTGCTAGAAGTATTCTCTAGAGTGGTGCTATAAGTATTCTCTAAAGTGGTGCTAGAAGTATTCTCTAGAGTGGTGTAGAAGTATTTCTAGAGTGGTGCTAGAAGTATTCTCTAGAGTGGTGCTAGAAGTATTCTCTAGAGTGGTGCTAGAAGTATTCTCTAGAGTGGTGCTAGAAGTATTCTCTAGAGTGGTGCTAGAAGTGTTCTTTAAAGTGGTGCTAGAAGTATTCTCTAGAGTGGTGCTAGAAGTATTCTCTAAAGTGGTGCTAAAGTATTCTCTAGAGTGGTGCTAGAAGTATTCTCTAAAGTGGTGCTAGAAGTATTCTCTAAAGTGGTGCTAGAAGTATTCTCTAAAGTGGTGCTAGAAGTATTCTCTAAAGTGGTGCTAGAAGTATTCTCTAAAGTGGTGCTAGAAGTATTCTCTAAGAGTGGTGCTAGGGAAGTGTTCTTAAAGTGGTGCTAGAAGTATTCTCTAAAGTGGTGCTAGAAGTGCTAAAGTGGTGTAAGTATTCTCTAAAGTGGTGCTAGAAGTATTCTCTAAAGTGGTGCTAGAAGTATTCTCTAGAGTGGTGCTAGAAGTGTTCTTTAAAGTGGTGCTAGAAGTATTCTCTAAAGTGGTGCTAGAAGTATTCTCTAAAGTGGTGCTAGAAGTATTCTCTAAAGTGGTGCTAGAAGTATTCTCTAGAGTGGTGCTAGAAGTATTCTCTAGAGTGGTGCTAGAAGTATTCTCTAAAGTGGTGCTAGAAGTATTTCAAGTGGTGCTAAGTATTCTCTAAGTGGTGCTAGAAGTATTCTCTAAAGTGGTGCTAGAAGTATTCTCTAGAGTGGTGCTAGAAGTATTCTTAAAGTGGTGCTAGAAGTATTCTCTAAAGTGGTGCTAAAGTATTCTCTAAGAGTGGTGCTAGAAGTATTCTCTAAAGTGGTGTAGAAGTATTCTCTAAAGTGGTGCTAGAAGTATTTCTAGAGTGGTGCTAGAAGTATTCTCTAAAGTGGTGCTAGAAGTATTCTCTAAAGTGGTGCTAGAAGTATTCTCTAAGTGGTGCTAGAAGTTTCTCTAAAGTGGTGCTAGAAGTTTCTTAAAGTGGTGCTAGAAGTATTCTCTAAATGGTGCTAGAATATTCTTAAAGTGGTGTAGAAGATTCTCTAAATGGTGCTAGAAGTTTTCTCTAAAGTGGTGCTAGAAGTTTCTTTAAAGTGGTGCTAGAAGCATTCTCTAAATGGTGCTAGACTATCTCTAGAAGGTGCTAGATGTTTTTAAATTGTTAGAAACTCAGAATGGTCTAGGTTCTCTAGTGGCTGAGATCAAGTGTGCAGGGAGCATTCCAATGGTGCTAGACATCTTCTAGGTGCAGTATCCACACACTAGGATCATAACAACAACATGGCGTCTGGGTCTCGAGCGGAGGAGGAACAGTAGGAAGGAGGTGATCAAGCTAGACATCTTAGATGATGCAAATAAAGGCTCAGAAAAATAGGAATAGCAAGCCTGGAGAGATGCAGTGTTTTGACTCTCTCTTTCTCTTTTATCTGATCTTTCTACTTCTCTCTCTCTCTCTCTCTCTCTCTCTCTCTCTCTCTCTCTCTCTCTCTCTCTCTCTCTCTCTCTCTCTCTCAGCACGCTTTGTCTTCTCAATATAGTCTCTCATTTGCCAATGTTTACATCTTCGGACCATCAATGTATCTTTAAAGTCTTGAGTAACATATTGCGTAATAAAATATACCTATTGGTATAATAATTAAATGTAGTTTGGTAGGAAAACTGGAATATTCAAATGGTTTCAGGAAGAAACCCAAATATTTTTCCTCGAAGACTTTTTATCTACTTCTCCGAGGCTACGAGTCCCATAATTTGCACTAAAGGTGGACCTCCTCCCCACATACACACACACAATTCGCAAACACGCGAAATTATTTACAAACACTGTCTGTCCACAACAGGATTCGAACCTGCAAACTGGCATCAGAGTACACAGTACTTTATCCAAAACGCCAGACTCCCGATAATTTCGCCTGTTTACGAATTGTTAACCATTTCAAAGTCTCTTTCGTAGTTCACTGCATGTGACAGGATTTGATGAAATATCTTTGTACAAGCCTGGTGCTCCGGGGTATAGGGAAACACCGTCTAGCTACGGCTGGGCGCCCATACTTATCGAGAGTCTGTCGTTGTGGATAAAGTACTATTTACTCTGATGCCGAGTTTGCAGGTTCAAATCCTGAGAGAGAAAGAGTCAAATTCTGAGAGAGAGAGAGAGAGGTACCACCTCTAGAACTGTACTGGGGACCCTCATCCTCAGAAAGGAGAATAAATATACTTCAGGGAAAATTCAAGATTCTCCCCGGAACTGTTTGAATATGTTCTTCTCCTACAACGTACTATATTCTATGTGAACTTTATTTGAAAACAAAATATATTAACAAAGATACAATAGAAAAGAGAACAACATAAATGACACCTCAGCGCCTACATCTCAAATACTTCGTCCAGCTCCCCGGCGGTGGGCCGTGTACCCAGAATGCTGCAGGCATTTTCCCTCTGGATCACAATACTGAGCCTCTGAAAGAGGAAGCTGGCCGCTCTGGGATCCTTGGTTTCCACGAACAGTTTATAGGATGGTATTACTGAAAAAGTGTTACTGTATGTTTGTAGTGATACCAGTCTGATAAAAGGAATGAACATCCTGAGCTCAGGCTCGGGAGAGGTCACAGGTCAGGTAACAATAGATGTTATGAGACAACTGAATATGCATCATTTAGGTCCCAATGTACTGGAGATGGATGGGAAGTGCATGGAGCAGGTCCATAGGATATATTTTTATTGCATGAACTATGTACAATAGATGCAGTAGAACCCGTGTGACGTGCGCAGAGTCCCATTCATCTTGTGTTTGAGGCGCAATACGCACGTAAACACATCCCTTCACGTCATGTTAACCAGCCTTGGGCATTGCTTGGCGGGATGTGTGTACTATCCTGCAATGGTCAACTAGCTGTCTGATAGTTTGAGAGTGAGGGAGAGGAGAGTGCGTGAGTTAAGTTACCTCGCATGTAGGAGCAACTCAGAGCCTCACCTGCCTCGGGAGGGTTCCATCATACAGTGTGTGATCCATCCTTCTTGCAGGAAGAGTGTTCTTACACTCATTCTGAGGGGCCGAAAGTTTCATATTTTGAAGTTATTATATTTTGAAGTTATATTTTGAAGTTATCATATTTTGAAGTTATCATATTTTGAAGTTATCATATTTTGAAGTTATCATATTTTGAAGTTATCATCTTTTGAAGTTATCATATTTTGAAGTTATCATATTTTGAAATAATATTTTAAAATTATCATATCTTGAAGTTATCATATTTTGAAATAATATTTTAAAATTATCATATCTTGAAGCCTGGGGGAGAGGGGCCAAAAACTATGCAATTTTCAAGCCTGGTGGACCCAAGTTATCATTCTTTGAAACTCGAAGGATGTAATTTTTCATATTTTGAAAACCCGAGGAGTCGAAATTGAAAAATTGTCATGCCTCGTATGTCTTGTTTACTATGGAATGAGATGGACACTCTCCCAGTGGCATGACTGCTCTTCTGGGCTTCACTACCTCTCATTCTCCAGCTACTTTATGATTCGTACGGGTTTAGAGTTTCCGTACTACTACTACTACTACTACTAATAATAATAATAAAAATTATAATAATAAAATTATTATTAGTAGTAGTAGTAATAGTACTAGTGAAATACTAAACCCATACGAGTCATTACTATTATTATTATTATTATTATTATTATTATTATTATCCTCATAGAGAATCATAATGTATAAAATAAAAATCACATATTAGCCTGGGAACAAATTAGTCAAGGTAAATAACACAAT
Source organism: Cherax destructor (assembly GCA_009830355.1). Lineage (NCBI taxonomy): Eukaryota > Metazoa > Arthropoda > Malacostraca > Decapoda > Parastacidae > Cherax > Cherax destructor. The sequence continues at coordinate 39,392 of WNWK01002206.1, forward strand.
TTTGAAAAAAAAATCAGCCATCGTAAAATATTTTGTCTATATATATATATATATATATATATATATATATATATATATATATATATATATATATATATATATATCTATTTTTATTATTTTTATTAACACATCGGCCGTTTCCCACCAAGGCAGGGTGGCCCGAAAAAGAAAAACTTTCATCATCATTCACTCCATCACTGCCTTGCCAGAGGCGTGCTTACACTAGTTATAAAACTGCAACATTAACACCCCTCCTTCAGAGTGCAGACACTGTACTTCCCATCTCCAGGACTAAAGTCCGGTCTGCCGGTTTCCCCGAATCCCTTCATAAATGTTACCTTGCTCACACTCCAACAGCACGTAAAGTCCTAAAAACCATTTGTCTCCATTCACTCCTATCGCATGCTTGCTGGAAGTCCAAGCCCCTCGCACACAAAACCTCCTTTACCCCCTCCCTCCAACCTTTCCTAGGCCGACTAATACCCCGCCTTCCCTCCACTACAGATTTATTCACTCTCGAAGGCATTCTATTTCCTTCCTTCCTCTCTACATGTCCAAACAGCATCAACAACCCCTTCTCAGCCCTCTGGATAATAGTTTTGTTAATCCCACACCTCCTCCTAATTTCCCATCTAAGGATTCTCTGCATTATATTCACACCACACATTGCCCTCGGACATGACATCTCCGCTGCCTCCAGCCTTCTCCTTGTTGCAACATTCACCACCCATGGTTCACACACATATGAGAGTGTTGGTATAACTATACTCTCATACATTCCCCTCTGCTTCCATGGACAAAGTTCTTTGTCTCCACAGACTCCTAAGTGCACCACTCACCTTCCCCTCATCAGGTCTATGATTCACCTCATCTTTCATAGACCCATCTGTTGACACGTCCACTTCTAAATATCTGAATATATATATATATATATATATATATATATATATATATATATATATATATATATATATATATATATATATATATATTATATATGGCTTTATATTTTTATGGCCTTGTTACAAAATGACGTGATATCTATTAGTAATAGACATCTCCAGTGAACACTAGAAAGGATAGCCCTTCTAGCATCCAGCCTGTTACTGGGCTTTTGCAACAAAGTCAGTATCCTGGTTCAGTTATCCGATATTATCAATATCATAAGAAGATTACAACTGAGAGGGTACTAACCAAAGAATAAAATTTAATATATTTATTAACAAAGTTAGAATGTCTAGGGTTTCAAAGTAAATAAATGTACATATGATCAGGATGTTCACTAAGTTATGAATTAGGATGTTAGCTCCTACACTTCTCTCATAAACAATATTATTGCAAGCCTTTTCTCACGGACAAACTCCACACAAGTTATACCTCGTCGTCGCTGTAACGTACGAAATGCACGTTGGTAACTTACCTGGAGTTTACCTGGAGAGAATTCCAGGGGTCAACGCCCCGCGGCCCGGTCTGTGACCAGACCTCATGTTGGACCAGAGCCTGATCAACCAGGCTGTTACTGCTGGCCGCACGCAGTCCAACGTACGAACCACAGCCTGGCTGGTCAGGTACCGACTTCAGGTGCCTGTCCAGTGCCTGCTTGAAGACAGCCAGGGGTTTGTTGGTAATCCCCCTGATGTATGCTGGGAGGCAGTTGAACAATCTTGGGCCCCTGACACTTATTGTGTTGTCCCTCAACGTGCTAGTGGCACCCCTGCTCTTCATTGGGGGGATGTTACATCGCCTGCCGAGTCTTTTGCTTTCGTAGGGAGTGATTTTCGTGTGCAAGTAACAAATTATATGTCTCGAGAATGGTTTCCTTGACTGTGTCATAGTCAATGTATTTGACAAAAGGCAAAGCAGCAGTACATGTTTGTGCTCTGCCAGTCAAAGCTGTGTGCAACAATGTAGCCCAATGCTTACGTGGCCAATTCATAGCACGTGCTTGATTCTCGAACACATCAAAATACGTGTCTAAGTCAGTCTCAAAAAACTTAGGAACCATCGAGGCAGCTTTCTGCACGTTAAATGTATTCTCTGTTGTACTAGGTTGATCAGATCTAATAATCTGTTTTCTCTCAAAACGAACAGTGTCTCTATGGAACTCCTCCTCGTTCAATTTCCTCTGAGCCTCAATTTGTGCAGTCTGCAACAATATTAGGCGTTCCATCCTCTCAAATTGATCCTAAGAAATAGGATCAATGGGCAATGGAGAAGTAGGGAAATGAACAGTTTTATCTGGACGGACCTTAGGTCGGGCACCTAGTCCAGCCATCTCAATAGAGTCTAGATCTGGTCTAGTATAAGTAGAGACAGGTGTAGCATCAACTGTATTAGTATGAGGCTGCGTCATACTTCCTGCTACACTCTGTACTAAAGAGTTAGTCAGGCGTGAGGGTGTGAGAGAGAACTGAGTAGTAACACTAGGCTCAGAAACTTCTGCCTGAGTTGCTCTCTTTTCTACATCATCAATTAGAGATATACTTCCTAATTGTGACTCCATGCTCTCTGTATCTGATTCTGAATCAGAACTCTCTGCATGAGCAGGAAACAATATATCTCGAATTAATGCTCTGACAGTTACTGCGGTGTAACTACGGTTGTACGTCACACCAGATGCTTGGCTACCTGCCAACAAGTCTGAAGTTTTAAAGTACGTAACTTCGACAAAGTCAGAGTATCAATTAACTTTTTCATTTTTGCATACATCACGGAAATAAGTACAATATGAGAGAGTGATTATGGGAAGCCAGAATCCTAATGTAGGAATTTACTTTACAAGTTACATCAGTGTTGGTTGTCTTAGAGCCAGAGCTCATTAATAGTATTTCCATCTCCTTGGATCAAAAGACTCGGGCAGGTACATACATCCACCTATGATGTTGTACAAGACCAAACTCCTAGTCTTCAGATTAAGAAATTACTCAAAGTGTTTGACCATAGAGTTACTAGTATGGCAAACTAGACAATTTCTCCAACACCTTGGATCAAGAAGATCCCGGACAGGCCCCCATTTGTTACAAAATGACGTGATATCTATTAGTAATAGACATCTCCAGTGAACATTAGAAAGGATAGCCCTTCTAGCATCCAGCCTGTTACTGGGCTTTTGCAACAAAGTCAGTATCCTGGTCCAGTTATCCGATATTATCAATATCATAAGAAGATTACAACTGAGAGGGTACTAACCAAAGAATAAAATTTAATAGATTTATTAACAGTTAGAATGTCTAGGGTTTCAAAGTAAATAAATGTACATATGATCAGGATGTTCATTAAGTTATGAATTAGGAGGTTAGCTCCTACACTTCTCTCATAAACAATATTATTGTGCTGAAGGCACATATATCTGGTTCTTATGTACCATCTGGTACAAAGTCAGCAAGTATAAACAATACTAATATATATACAAATGTGTGTATGAGTGTATGTGTGTGCTCCAGATAACTCGTTAAGACTCGACTCAACCAGTGTCAGACTGAACGTCTTCTCATAAGTTAGCTTCTCTAACAAACTGACAATCAGAACAGCTTGATTGAACAGTAAAATGATGAATTCGCAGAACAGCAATATAACAAGCATCAGCAACACATCGTCAGGAACCAGGAGATAGAAAATCGACCTTAACTGGGGACCATCAATAGATCCTCCAAAACAATCACAAAACTCCCTTTCTACTGAAGCTAGGTTCAGCATAAAAATCCCCGACTGTGGCGGTGCACAGATGCCTTAGCGAATTAGGTCAGGAGCTGTAGCTAGAGACCTGAGTTATCTCAGAGTGTTAATGTGACACACAACCCAGAAAAACGTCGAAAATCACTGTCTAGTCTATCCTCTGTGAACAGAGTTACACAGAGTACTGAGAAGTATGTTTCGTCTCACCAACGAATACATACTCTACCACACAGTCTAAATGGCGAGAAAACAAACAGAGACAGGAGCGAGGTGTTGACACAACGATGGTCATCAGCGAAGAGGACGAGTAAGGAGAAGCAGTCTCCAACTCAGGTGTGGACACGCCACCGACTGACTGCCCAACTAGAAGCTGGCAGTATAACAAGCGAAGTGTCGTAAGCGGTAGTTTGCCAACTCCAGGGCAGCTACAACACACTTGAGCACAATATGTAATGTTATATCCTACCTAATAAAATAGCTAAGTCAAATAATAATATAAAGCAAGATATTAACGATTTAGCTATTATCGATAATATCAACATTATAAAATTATAAGATATGAAATGTATATAATACATCATAAATCATATAAACATGTATATACATTGTGGCCCATTCTGGGGTCGCAATAGGACTGATAAAGGCACTGGTGGGCGAAATGTCTCAGCAAAGACCATAAAATTCCTATCAGGTTTTATTGACATAATTTTGTCCAAGCAAAGTTTAACTCCAATGTTTTTGTATTGTCAGAAATTTTTACTCGCTAATAAAATACGTCATTGTTTTGTTGACTCAGACAACTGACTTGTTGCAGCGAGGCTTGAGTCCCAAGACTCTCTCTCTCTCTCTCTCTCTCTCTCTCTCTCTCTCTCTCTCTCTCTCTCTCTCTCTCTCTCTCTCTCTCTCTTTACTCTCCACTACGTTTCTCTGACCTTCCCCGTCTCCTATACTCAATCTTCTCAATCGATCAGTGGGGAAGAGGGTGGTTGACCTAGAGGAATAATTGGGTTAGGTCACACTAGGTAAAGGCTGTGTAGGTCATCTCAGGTAGGTCAGTTCAGGTAGATCAACTCAAGTAGGTTAACTCAGATAGGTCAACTCAGGTTGGTCAACTCAGGTAGGTCAACTCAGGTAGATCAACTCAAGTAGGTCAACTCAGGTAGATTAACTCAAGGTAGGTCAACTCAGGTAGATCAACTCAAGTAGGTCAACTCAGGTAGGTTAACTCAGGTAGATCAACTCAAGTAGGTCAACTCAGGTAGGTTAACTCAGGCTTACCAGGGTTAAACTTGGGAGAAATATTGCCCAAGAGTCCAGAACAGTAAAATATATTTTCTTTGTGTGTATGTGTGTGTGTGTGTTTGTGTGTGTGTGTTTGTGTGTGTGTGTGTGTGTGTGTGTGTGTGTGTGTATTCTCACGCATTTGTGTTCGAGTCTCTGGCTTCTGGCCCCGCTCACTAACCTTCATCGACCGGCATTAATGGTTTCTGGTCCCTTGACGCCTTTCATATCTGTTCTTGTCATTACTGTGTGTGTGTGTGTGTGTGTGTGTGTGTATGTGTGTGTGTGTGTCATCCACCTCATTACACCTTCATGTTGACCTCGGACTGAAAAAAAATACTTCCTAACATTCTTGTAATTCATCTGTGTTTTTAACTTTCATGTATTTGTCCTCGTATCTGAGCTATGTCCTCTTGTACTTGATTCATCTATGTATCATTGTACTTGATTTATCTGTGTCCCCTTGTACTTGATTCATCTATGTCCCATTGTACTTGATTCATCTATGTCCCATTGTACTTGATTCATCTATGTCCCCTTGTACTTGATTCATCTATGTCCCATTGTACTTGATTCATCTATGTCTCCTTGTACTTGATTCATCTATGTCCCCTTGTACTTGATTCATCTATGTCCCATTGCACTTGATTCATCTATGTCCCATTGTACTTGATTCATCTATGTCCCCTTGTACTTGATTCATCTATGTCCCCTTGTACTTGATTCATCTATGTCTCATTGCACTTGATTCATCTATGTCCCATTGTACTTGATTAATCTATGTCCCCTTGTACTTGATTCATCTAGGTCCCATTGCACTTGATTCATCTATGTCCCCTTGTACTTGATTCCTCTATGTCCCCTTGTACTTGATTCATCTATGTCCCCTTGTACTTGATTCATCTATGTCCCCTTGTACTTGATTCATCTATGTCCCCTTGTACTTGATTCATCTATGTCCCATTGTACTTGATTCATCTATGTTCCCTTGTACTTGATTCATCTATGTTCCCTTGTACTTGATTCATCTATGTTCCCTTGTACTTGATTTATCTATGTCCCCTTGTACTTGATTCATCTATGTCCCATTGTACTTGATTAATTTATGTCCCCTTGTACTTGATTCATCTATGTCCCATTGTACTTGATTCATCTATGTTCCCTTGTACTTGATTCATCTATGTCCCATTGTACTTGATTCATCTATGTCCCCTTGTACTTGATTCATCTATGTCCCCTTGTACTTGATTCATCTATGTCCCCTTGTACTTGATTCATCTATGTCCCATTGTACTTGATTCATCTATGTTCCCTTGTACTTGATTCATCTATGTTCCCTTGTACTTGATTCATCTATGTTCCCTTGTACTTGATTCATCTATGTCCCCTTGTACTTGATTCATCTGTCCCCTTGCACTTGATTCATCTATGTCCCCTTGTACTTGATTCATGTATGTGTCCTTGTATCTGGGCTATGTCTCCTGGTACCTGGTCCTTGCAGTATAAAAGCTATGCACTTCAACACTCTGTGATTTCCTGTGAGTATTTTATACGCTGTAATCATGTCCATATTGTCCTCCTCTCTTCCAGGGTCGTCAGTTTCACTTCCTTTAACATCTACTCATAAGGCATCCACCCATCTTAGGTCTGGGACTAGACTGGTTGCAAATCTTCGCACATTTTTTTAAGTTTCTGAATATGTGTAATCAGATGGGGGCTCCAAGCTGGTGCTGGATACTCTAAGGTGGTCCCGATATACGCTCTGTACAGTCATACTAGGGTCTTTGTTGAGATAACTAAAGGCCTTTCCAAAATTTGTTTGCCTCGTCTTGTCGAAGTCAAATGATTTATGCAATCTTCTGGCGATATGTTCGGCATGATGTCTACTCTATACCCTTTTCTTTTGTCATTACCTCCCAGTTTTTATTCCGTGTCCGATCTCCATTCCCTTTTACCAGATTCCACGACCTTTCCCTTTTTAGCCTGATCAGCCGGGCTGTGGTTCGTACGTTGGACTGCGTGCGGCCAGCAGTAACAGCCTGGTTGATCAGGCTCTGGTCCAACAGTAGGCCTGGTCACAGACCGGGCCGCGGGGGCGTTGACCCCTGGAATTCTCTCCAGGTAGACTCCAGATAGACCACTTGCTCGGCCACACCCATAACATGTGTAAACATCCTTTGAAGTTCTCACTCTCCCTCCCAGTCGATGTTTTTCCCAACATTGTCTGCGAGCACAGACACACAGGATCCGACCCCCTCCCCCATCTGGCAGATTGTTTACATAGAAGTATTGGCGACGGTACTGCTTATGGGACACCACTGTCTACCACGGTGCTACTTGACACTGCCTCGCATGCTGAATGGGTTTAAATACCAGTCAGACAAATAAAAATAAAAATCTGATCTAAATAACTTTCATCTGAGTGGCTACTTTGACTTGACATTCTGAGTGGCATTGCTGGCTTAGCGTTTCTGAATGACTTCGCTGACTTGACCTTTCTGATTTCGCTAGCTTGAGATATCTGAGTGACCCGCGGTCTTGAACGACTCCCATTTGACCTGGTTAACTCACTCTCAAACTGCCAGACAGCATGGCATTGACAATATGGCACTGACACCATGACACCGCCAAGACTTATGCCTCGTTTATATTATTATTACTATTATTAATATTTTTTATTATTCTGTATTACTTGGAGTTCTTCCCTCAACTCCCTGGATCAGACGTGATCCAGCACCTGGCTCCGAGGATCCAGGAGCTGCAAGACCCCTACGGGTGCACTACTCCTTGAATGCAATATAATAATAATAATAATAATAATAATAATAATAAATATATTATTATTATTATTATTATTATTATTATTATTATTATTATTGTAATATTTTAGTGATAAGAGAAAGGTATCCAGGTATCCCATCAGCCCAGCCCCCTCTGCCTCGCGCTGAAGAAATAGGACGGAGTGAGGCTTAAGTTTCTAGCCCCGTTAAATATTCGAAGGTTTGAAGCCAATCTAGAGAAAAAATTACAAGTTATCACATAGAAACTAATATACCAATTTCTTCAACACCCCCCAAAAAAAAAAAAGGGAAATTGGCTCCTACCTACACAACCCAAAACATCCAGTAAGACACACCAGCTTTAAAAGTTGAAAGCCAGTCAGATGAGGCATTCTCTAGTTATCATACAGAGAATAATATCCCAAAATACACCGCCCGTAGCGTTAAGTTTAAAGCAGCTCAAAGGTTGCATTCCCAAGTCATCTGGGGAGCTGAAAGTTTGAAGCCGATCAGAAGAGGCATTCTGAAGCCAGTTTGTATAGTAAAAATTGGAATACGAGAGCTAATATAGAGCAAAAATAGAGCGAAGCTTGTTCGTCAGGAAACATGACAAGTGTTTCCTGAGGCGGGTCTTAGTTATATGATGACCCACAGCTGGAGCTTTTAGTCATCTGACCGAGGCCTTCCTCCGGCTGGCTTACCCGCTCACCTCTTTAAAAATCATGGTTATGATTATAACCATTAGGAATAGTATAGTGAGGGAAGCTTCCAGCAGCGCCACCAGCAGGAGCAGGAGCGACGAGGACAGTAGGAGACCTGGCCTCCTGGCTGACCTAGCTAACCTCCTGGCTAACCTCCTGGTTAACTTTCTGCCTGGCGTCTTGGCTAGCTCTCTGCCCTCCTAGCTAGCATTGCTAGCTTCCTGGTTAACCTCTCTGCCCTCTTAGTTAGGCTAGCTGGCCTCCTGGCTGGCCTCCTGGCTGGCCTCCTGGATCACCAAGAGAAGGGATATATATCACCAGGGTATTCTGTTAAGTAGTGTAACTGGTAACAAATGTAAGAAGTAAGAAGCAAGAATCAAGAGGTAAGACGTGGCTAGGTATCTAACACTGGCAGGGGAAACACAGTGATACTTCTTCTTCAATGTTGTATTTAATATTTAGTGAGGGGAGAGAGAGAGAGAGGGCAGAAAAGGGAAAATGGGAATAGGTAGAAAGAGGGAATGGGCAGAAGGAGAAAAAAAGAAGGGTAAGAGAGGAGACGGAAAGGAAGAAAAAAAACAGAAAGGGCAGTCGAACAGGGATGCAGGAGGCAACTCCATTGTCTTTCTTGTGTTGGAGGAGAGAGGGGAGGAGGGAGGAGAGAGAGAAATGGAGGGGAGGGGAGTAAAGAAAGAGGGGAGTACTCCCTCCCCCCTATTATTCCATCCCTCGTGAGCCCCCGTAGCTCATTGGTTAGAGCGTTCGCCTCATAGAGATGATGGTGTGTTTTGCACGAATTAACTAAGATGGATGTAGGTGCTGTCACGGTGGCCTCTTGGTCAACACGCCAGCAGGAAGTCTGCTGTGTTTTTCAGTGCCACTAATGTGCAACTAAAGCAGTGCCGATTGGCACTCTTGAATAAATGGCTTAGAAAATCGAAGAGTTGATAAATGAGGCAATTATGCAACATTTCTGCATATTTATTCTGGAAATGTTCCAAGTATACATTTCCAGAATAAAGATGGTGTAATGTTGCACAAGAGTCTCATTGATCACCCGGCACTCCTCAAGGCGGTGCATTAAGACTTACATTCTTTAACATATTGATCAATGCTCTACTTAAATCTGTACCTGACCCCCCCCCTCCCCACCAATATCACTAAAACTAAAAACAATCGTGAGATGCAGACCTTTCTCAATCATATACAGACACCCGGGGATAATATTGGTCTTATAATTTCTGTAGAAAAGACCGAGGTGTTTAACACATTAGTTGCCGTAAAGATGGACCATGGAAATTCAAGATTAATGACAGGTCTGTTGACTGTGTCCTGTAAATATGCAGGTATTGCTGTTGCCTGCACACTAACACCTGTGAATAAAATTAACCAACAATGTAAAGACTGACTTAGAACTCTCAGAAGTGTTGTAGGCTACAATCCTAACTATACTGGAGATATTAGAATTGCGTACTGAAGATCACTAATAGATTACCGTGCAACACAGAAGAACCATTGAAAGATTTGAAAAAAATGAAGCCTTGGGAATTATTCTGGGCTGTCCTATAACTACAAAATATTTCACATGAGGAAAGAGTTTAAAATAAATGGTGTTGCTGACAGAATATATGAATGAGTGTGATGGCAGGACTGCTGCTGCTGCTGCTGCTGTTGCTGAACAATGTTGTCACTAGAACATATTACTCATGGCCACACAGCCACACACATAAAAATGTTTAGCCTACATAAACTGTGTCATGCCATGTTACGTGCCTCCAGCAGTAACAGCCTGGTTGATCAGGCCCTGATCCACCGGGAGGCCTGGTCAAGGACTGGGCCGCGGAGGCGTTGACCCCCGGAAAATACCCTCCAGGTAGGTAAGAGCATTCCACCCGACCCCTGGCAGACAACACCAGCCTTTGATACCACAACACTCACCCTCCCAAGAAACTAATCTTTCACAATCCTCAAATTCAATTACTGTGTAAACTCAGTGTTCTGAGGAGAAAAACCACCATCACACTGACTACCTACACTGATAGTTCCCTTAAATATAACCCTGACTAATATTTTAGTGGCAACGAGATACTTCAGTGCTCATGACAATGAAACCCCGTATAACACTGTGATGTACTGAAATATATTAAAATTGTAATATGTGGAGTGACTGTGATATATTTTTATCGTGAAGCAGTTTAAGTGTGGTGGGTCTGATGAAGACCCTCTGTGACCTCTACCACTCACAGCACCAGCTGCCAGCACTCACAGCACCAGCTGCCAGCACTCACAGCACCAGCTGCCAGCACTCACAGCACCAGCTGCCAGCACTCACAGCACCAGCTGCCAGCACTCACAGCACCAGCTGCCAGCACTCACAGCACCAGCTGCCAGCACTCACAGCACGAGCTGCCAGCACTCACACCACCAGCTGCCAGCACTAACAGCTCCAGCTGCCAGCACTCAGCACCAGCTGCCAGCACTCACAGCACCAGCTGCCAGCACTCACAGCACCAGCTGTCAGCACTCACACCACCAGCTGCCAGCATTCACAGCACCAGCTGCCAGCACTCACACCACCAGCTGCCAGCACTCACACCACCAGCTGCCAGCACTCACAGCACCAGCTGCCAGCACTCACACCACCAGCTGCCAGCACTCACACCACCAGCTGCCAGCATTCACAGCACCAGCTGCCAGCACTCACACCACCAGCTGCCAGCACTCACACCACCAGCTGCCAGCATTCACAGCACCAGCTGCCAGCACTCACACAACCAGCTGCCAGCACTCACACCACCAGCTGCCAGCACTCCACCACCAGCTGCCAGCACTTAGCACCAGCTGCCAGCACTCACAGCACCAGCTGCCAGCACTCACAGCACCAGCTGCCAGCACTTAGCACCAGCTGCCAGCACTCACAGCACCAGCTGCCAGCACTCAACACCAGCTGCCAGCACTCACAGCACCAGCTGCCAGCACTCACAGCACCAGCTGCCAGTGTACAGTAAACTACCTGCTCACCTGGTGACCCTAGCTGTACTTGGTGACCCTAGCTGTCCCTTGTAACTCTAGCTGTCCCTGGTGACCCTAGCTGTTCCTGGTGACCCTGGTGACCCTAGCTGTACTTGGTGACCCTAGCTGTCCCTTGTTACTCTAGCTGTCCCTGGTGACCCTACCTGTACTTGGTGACCCTAGCTGTCACTTGTAACTCTAGCTGTCCCTGGTGACCCTAGCTGTTCCTGGTGACCCTGTTGACCCTAGCTTCACTCATTTTTTTTCCTTCTGTGACCCATCCTCACCCCACCTCTCCTTCCATCCCTCACCTCCCCGTATCCCACCATCCCTCACCACCCCACATCCCACCATCCCTCACCTCCCCGTATCCCACCATCCCTCACCCCCCACATCCCACCATCCCTCACCTCCCTCATCCTAACATCCCTCACCTTCCCACATCCCACCATCCTCACCTCCCACATCCTAACATCCCTCACCTTCCACATCCCACCATCCCTCACCTCCCCACATCCTAACATCCCTCACCTTCCCACATCCCACCATCCCTCACCTCCCCACATCCCACCATCCCTCACCTCCCCACATCCTAACATCCCTCACCTTCCCACATCCCACCATCCCTCACCTCCCCACATCCCACCATCCCTCACCTCCCACATCCTAACATCCCTCACCTTCCCACATCCCACCATCCCTCACCTCCCCACATCCACCATCCCTCACCTCCCCACATCCACCATCCTCTCATCCCACATCCACCATCCCTCACCTCCCACATCCTAACATCCCTCACCTTCCCACATCCCACCATCCCTCACCTCCCCACATCCTAACATCCCTCACCTTCCCACATCCCACCATCCCTCACCTCCCCCCATCCTAACATCCTCACCTTCCCACATCCCACCATCCCTCACCTCCCCACATCCACCATCCTCACCTGACCAAATCCTAACATCCCTCACCTTCCACATCCCACCATCCCTCACCTCCCACATCCTAACATCCCCCACCTTCCCACATCCCACCATCCCTCACCTCCCCACATCCCACCATCCATCAGAGACAACCACCTGTTACTCGGTATGCTCTGACTTCACTCTTCATGCACCTCAACTGCACTCACTACAATATATACTGATATATATATATATATATATATATATATATATATATATATATATATATATATATATATATATATATATATATATATATATATATATATATATATATCAGTATATATATATATATATATATATATATATATATATATATATATATATATATATATATATATATATATATCACACACACACACACACACACACACACACACACACACACACTCCTAAAGCCTCCGCTTCACGCACGGAGGGCCCGGGTTCTATTCCCGACGGGGCGGAAACATTTCGAAGTGTTTCCTTACACACACACACACATACATACAACAGGCCTAGTGTCAAATCGACATGTGCCTAGGACAAAATGGTAACTAACACACCCGGCGACTTGTCCTCGCCGAAGTGTACTCGCCTGTTTGTCCTCGCCGAACATTCATGATTTGCGGAAACAAATATGACTGAACGTCCAACCCAGATGTTGGAGGGAGGGATTTTTTCCAAGAGGCATGCGTCTTAGATGGGAGTGAGTGGAGACAAGGAGGGGTTCTAGGATCTGACGTGCTGTTGGAGTGTGAGCGAGAGTAACACTTGCGATTTAGTGAGACGTGAGCGTTGAAGATGATTTGGCTGGATGGGTCATGAAGGGATGACGATGTCTGTGCCTTTCTGGAAAGACAGGTATGGCAAGAACAATGGTCAAAACTTTCTTTTCTAAATCAGTTTGTCTTAAATATACCCAAAATATTTAAAAGAAAATGTTTATATATGTATATACATAGAGCAAGACGCAGGTCTACATGAAGCAACACGCAGGTCTACATGAAGCAACACGCAGGTCTACATGAAGCAAGACGCAGGTCTACATGAAGCAAGACGCAGGTCTACATGAAGCAAGACGCAGGTCTACATGAAGCAAGACGCAGGTCTGCCACAACAATCACTTCAATAAGTCACTTAGATCACTTTTCTTCCACATTCTTAGCTTCAGTCTGAGCCACAACTAAACTTCTCGACAAGGTCGACAATGTCTACGTGGTTTTAGACACTGAGGTGCTGCCACGTGATTGGCTGAGTAGATATTTGCATTAACCAGCAGGTGTACAAATGTACTTAATAAAGTGACCACCGAGTGTATATACGTACATGAATCCATCCATAGATACATACATACACACAGGTAAACTTGAAAAGCAACATACATAAACATTCTTGTTTTTGAACAATAACAAGAGAGAGGAATTCAATAAATGACTAACATTTATTCACTTGAGCTGCAATATTGCAACAAGCTAGAATGCACAACCATAAATTGGATTATTTTGGCACTTAAAATGAGAAATGTCACTGTGTTTAGATTAACAGATGTTTGCATGCGTGTGTACCCACCCAGATGTGGTTGCGGGTCGAGGCACCGCCTCCGTGACTTGCCACGAGTTATACTGCTCCCTAGCTCTAGGACCCCCGTATATACATCGCTCCCGTGGCCCGTGTGGGTTATTCAATACAAGGAGTGGTGGAGGCTTGAACCACCGTCCAGTAATCCCGTGACTTCTCAATATATTTTCCAACCTTATCTATTGCGGTAGGAATCCCACCATCCACTACTGATGGTGGTAGTAGTAATAGTACTGGTTGTTGTGGTGGTGGTAGTAGTAATAGTAGTGGTTGTTGTGGTGGTGGTAGTGGTAATAGTTGTGGTTGTTGTGGTGGTGGTAGTGGTAATAGTTGTGGTTGTTGTGGTGGTGGTAGTGGTAATAGTAGTTGTTGTTGTGGCGATAGTGGTAATGGTGGTAATAGTGGTGGTGGTAATTATTAATCTCCCCTGACCTTAGTAGCATTCCTGGTATTTAATATCCCATGTAATCCTCATGGAAATCTCCCCCAAGTTATAATCGCCAGGATTTACTGATAAATAATGATTACTAAACGCTTTGAGAGCACCAGCTAATAATAATAATAATAACAATAAATACAATAATAATAATAATAATAATAATAATAATAATAATGTCTAAATTTACGTTTTTCTTGAGAAAACGAGAAAATTTCCTAATTCTCTCCTGCCAGAAATGTGACTTGTGCATTATTGATCACTAAATACGCTCTGTGACCGAAATATTTTGGCACGTTGCGTGTTTATTTACGTCCTTAATTAGTTTTTGGGTGAATTTCATATTGCAACGTAAATTTTCGCAAGTGTGCGTGATATTCAGTTTGGTTGAGGAATATAAATCTGGGATACTGAGATACTGTGGGCTATACCAAGACTGAAGAGTAGGGTACCTGTATTGTGGGATATACCAGCACTGGGGATACCTGTATTGTGGAATATACCAAAACTGGAGACTGGGGATACCTGTATTACGGGATATACCAACACTGGGGATACCTGTATTGCGGGATATACCAACACTACGGATACCTGTATTGCGGGATATACCAATACTTGGTATACCTGTAATGCGGGATATACCAATACTTGGTATACCTGTATTGCGGGATATACCAAAACTGGGGATACCTGTATTGTGGGATATATTATTTTCAACTGATGTAGCCTGGAATATTCAACCTGTTCATTGTGGAATGTTCAGCATGTTTATGATGGAATGTTCAACCTGTTCACCCACTAAAGTTCACCTTATGAACGCTGGAATGTTATTATTATTATTATTATTATTATTATTATTATTATTATTATTATTATTATTATTACCATTATTTATTCGGTGCGTTAGCCATGTTGATATTTGGACGTGGTTGGGTTAAGTCATTAGTCATTACGAGTGAGAGAGAGAGAGAAGAGAGAGAGAGAGAGAGAGAGAGAAGAGAGAGGAGAGAGAGAGAGAGAGGAGAGAAGAGAGAGAGAGAGAGAGGGAGAGGCCATGTTGCACTGCAACTCAACTTGCTCTCACACTGATGCAACATTAAAATGTATCACAACTAAACGGTACTTTGCTCTGTGAAATATTCAAGTTGTGTGTGTGTTGTTTGTGTGTGTGTGTGTGTGTGTGTGTGTGTGTGTGTGTGTTTTGTGTGTGTGTGTGTGTGTGTGTGTTGTTTGTGTGTGTTTGTGTGTGTGTGTTTGTGTGTGGTGTGTGTGTGTGTGTGTGTGTGTGTGTGTGTGTGTGTGTTTGTGTGTGTTTGTGTGTGTGTGTTTGTTGTGTATGTGGTGTGTGTTTGTGTGTTGTGTGTGTGTGTGTGTTTGTGTGTGTGTGTGTGTGTGTGTGTGTGTGTTTGTGTGTGTGTGTGTGTGTGTGTGTGTGTGTGTGTGTGTGTGTGTGTGTGTGTGTGTGTGTGTGTGTGTGTGTGTGTGTGTGTGTGTGTGTGTGTGTGTAAAATAAAAATTAGTACTGCTATTTATAATAATAATAATAATATCTTTATTTCTACAAGCACATGATACAAGGCCCAGCCGCTTGTTATGCAGAGCATTTCGGGCAGATTAGGTCAGTTTTGTCCCAGGATGCGACCCACACCAGTCGACTAACACCCAGGTACCCATTGTTACTGCTAGGTGAACCATGGACAGCAGGTGTCTTAAGAAAACACGTTATAATGTTACCACCCGTACCGGGGATCGAACCACGGGCTGAGTGCGCTACCAACCGAGCTACAGCACACCCGAAAAAAATCATTCAGGATTAGTTTGTGAGTTAACTCACTCCATCATCAGACACTCTGCAACATCAAGGAAAATCAACTATAAGAAGCAGGTGTGAAACATATGATAAACATCAAATTAACGTAAGTTAAAGAAAAAAGAAAATGAATAAAGAATAAATATACAAACCAAAAGCAAACTAACTCTACTGAGTGTTGAACATTACAGAGGGAAGACTTGTCCTGACTGGTGTAGAGTGACTTACAAGACTCGACTCGACAACACAGTGAATGACTAAATGTTTATACTCTATAGTGCAAGAGGCATTCTTTAGCTTCCCCAGCGCTCGGGCTTCGGCCCAAAGATGGGGTGTGGCTCCAAAAGGATCCTATAGTGATTGCTTCCTTTGCACCTTCTGACATCGTCTACTGTTATGCAGCTGCCACACCCGTCGAGCCCAGTGTGGGCGGGGTTTGTGGCATCCCACGGTGCCTAGCTTCTCCCTCCGAGCCCCGTGGGGGCGGGGAATGGGGCTAGGCCTGGGGACAGCTGGTCCCAGAAGACGAGGAAGTACTTGTATCTCCTCCCATGGCAGACATTCATCTGAAACACTCCCACGACAGGGAGCCAGGGTCGGGCCGGGAGATTATACCCGCGAACCTACAACAACAACAACAACAACTATAGTCTTGTCTGTGGGTTTACAGTGGTGATGTATGACACTAAATGGGGGTTTACTCAATTACGTTTTGTCTATTTTGTTTTAATAGATGTGTCCACTCTTCTAGGTTCAGGGCTTCATTTTTTATTATAATAATAATAGATGTGTCCAAGTGTTGAAAGATACAGAGCTTCGGTTAAGTTGAACCAGCATACATAGTATTACAGCTATGACTATTAGCATACATAGTATTACAGCTATGACTATTAGCATACATAGTATTACAGCTATGACTATTATATCTGTAGACAACACGTCTGAAATTCAACATCTATAACATCTTTGAACTTAAAAGATGGTGTATAGTGTATTTAGGCTTAAATATAACTCCTGGGAATAAAAATAACTCACCTGGGGATAAAATAACTCATCTGGGGATAAAATAACTCACCTGGGGATAAAATAACTCACCTGGGGATAAAATAACTCACCTGGGGGTAAAATAACTCATCTGGGGATAAAATAACTCATCTGGGGATAAAATAACTCACATTGGGATAAAATAACTCACCTGGGGATAAAATAACTCACCTGGGGATAAAATAACTCACAGGGGGATAAAATAACTCACCTGAGGATAAAACAACTCATCTGGGCATAAAATAACTCGCCTGGGGATAAAATAACTCACCTTGGGATAAAATAACTCACCTTGGGATAAAATAACTCACCTGGGGATAAAATAACTCACCTGGGGATAAAATAACTCATCTGGGGATAAAATAACTCACCTGGGGATAGAATAAGTCACCTGGGGATAAAATAACTCACCTGGGGATAAAATAATTCACCTGGGGATAAAATAACTCACCTGGTAATAAAATAACTCACCTTTGGATAAAATAACTCACCTGGGGGTAAAATTCTTGTTACAGCTTTGTTAATTTATTCTTTTTAATAAAAGTTTCTTTTGTTTACGAAAGTTATTGAGAAATAAAAAACTTCTCTGGTGACAGTAATTTTTAGTTGTGAAATGGAATTATAACAACACACACACACAGCACACACA
This sequence comes from Cherax destructor, assembly GCA_009830355.1. Classification (NCBI taxonomy): domain Eukaryota; kingdom Metazoa; phylum Arthropoda; class Malacostraca; order Decapoda; family Parastacidae; genus Cherax; species Cherax destructor. The sequence continues at coordinate 57,305 of WNWK01002206.1, forward strand.
CACACATCACACACACACACATACAATACTACACACACATACACACACAACCACAACACACACATAACACACACACATACACACAACACTACCACAACATAATACACACACGACAGAACAGCAACACACACACACACACACACACACACACACACACACATACACACACACACATACACACACACACACACACACACACATCACACACACACACACACACACACACAAAAACCCACATACACACACACACACACATACACACACACACACACACACACACATACACACACACACATACACACACATACACACACACATACACACACACACACACACACACACGTATGGAAACACATTTTTAACCACATATGTCAATCATAGTTTCGAGTTAATTACGTTTATGCTGTTTAATTTATGTCTGTCATAAATGATAATGAAAATTCGTTAATGTCAGTATGTATTCACCTAGTTGTGGTTGCAGGGGTCGAGTCATAGCTCCTGGCCCCGCCTCTTCACTGGTCGCTACTAGGTCACTCTTCCTGTTCCATGAGCTTTATCATACCTCGTCTTAAAGCTATGTATGGTTCCTGCCTCCACTACATCACTTGCTAGACTATTCCACTTCCTGACAACTCTGTGACTGAAGAAATACTTCCTAACATCCCTGTGACTCATCTGAGTCTTCAACTTCCAATTGTGACCCCTTGTTGCTGTGTCCCCTCTCTGGAACATCCTGTCTCTGTCCAACTTATCTATTCCTCGCAATATTTTGTATGTCGTTATCATGACTTCCCTAACCCTCCTGTCCTTTAGTGTCGTCAGGCCGATTTCCCTTAACCTTTCTTCGTAGGACATTTTCCTGAGCTCAGGTGTGGGTTCCAAACTGGTGCTGCATACTCCAGTATGGGCCTGACGTACACAGTGTACAGTGTCTTGAACGATTCCTTACTAAGGTATCGGAACGCTATTCTCAGGTTTGCCAGGCGCCCATATGCTGCAGCAGTTATCTGGTTGATGTGTGCTTCCGGAGACGTGCTTGGTGTTATGCTCACCCCAAGATCTTTCTCCTTTAGCGAGGTTTGCAGTCTTCGTCTACCTAACCTATACTCTGTCTTCGGTCTTCTTTGCCCTTTCCCGATCTTCATGACTTTGCATTTGGCGGGGTTAAATTCGAGTAGCCAGTTGCTGAACCACGTGTCCAGCCTGTCCAGGTCTCTTTGTAGTCCTGCCTGATCCTCATCTGATTTAATTCTTCTCATTAACTTTACATCATCTGCAAACAAGGACACTTCTGAGTCTATCCCTTCCGTCATGTCATTCACATATACCAAAAACAGCACTGCTTCTAGGACTGACCCCTGTGAAACCCCGCTCGTCACAGGGGACCATTGTGATACCTCATCTCGTACCATGACTCGTTGTTGCCTCCCTGTCAGGTATTCTCTGATGCATTGCAGTGCCCTTCCTGTTATACTTGCCTGATCCTCTAGCTTCTGCACTAATCTCTTGTGAGGAACTGTGTCGAAGGCCTTCTTGCAGTCCAAGAAAATGCAATCAACCCACCCTTCTCTCTCGTGTCTTACTTCTGTTACCTTGTCATAAACTCCAGAAGTTTTGTGACACAGGATTTGCCTTCCATGAATCCGTGCTGGTTGTCATTTATAATCTTGTTCCGTTCCAGGTGCTCTACCACTCTCCTCCTGATAATCTTCTCCATGCCTTTGCATACTATACACTTCAGTGACACTGGTCTATAATTTTGTGCCTCGTTTCTGTCTCCTTTCTTAAAAATGGGAACTACATTTGCCGTCTTCCATACCTCAGGTAGTTGTCCAGTTTCGAGTGATGTGTTGAAGATTGTGGTTAGTGGCACACACAACATCTCTGCTCCCTCTCTAAGGACCCACGGGGAGATGTTGTCCGGCCCCATCGCCTTTCAGGTATCAAGGTCACTTAGCAGCTTCTTCACCTTCTCCTCAGTTGTATGTGTCATCCAACACTTGTTGGTATATTCCTTGTTGGTGTCCCCCTCTGTTCTAACTTCCCAGAGTCCTTCCTGTCTCCACTGTAAATACTTCCTTAAATGTCGTGTTGAGCTCCTCACATACCCCTTGATCGTTTCTTGTGAGTTCCCCACCTTCTTTCCTCAGCCTGATCACCTGGTCATTGACTGTTGTCTACCTCCTAATGTGACTATACAACAGTTTCGGGTCAGACTTGACTTTCGATGCTATGTTGTTTTCGTACTGTCGCTGGGCCTCCCTCCTTATCTGTGCATACTCGTTTCTCGCTCTTCGACTGACTTATTTTCCTGGGTCCTTTGCCTTCTGTACTTTTTCCATTCTCTAGTGCACTTAGTTTTTGCCTCCCTACACCTTCGGGTAAACCAAGGGCTCGTTCTGGTCCTCCAATTATTTCTGTTGCCCTTGGGAACAAACCTTTCCTCTGCCTCCTTGCATTTTGTTGTTACGTATTCCATCATTTCGTTTACTGAATTTCCTACCAATTTCCTCTCCCACTGAACCTCCTGCAGGAAGTTCCTCATACCTGTGTAGTCCCCTCTTTTATAGTTCGGCTTTTCCCATTCAACTCCTGTTGCCCTCTCCACTTGTAACTCTACTATGTATTCAAAGCTCAGAACCACGTGATCACTAGCTCCAAATGGCCTCTCGTATGTGATGTCCTCAATGTCTGAACTGCTCAGGGTGAACACGAGGTCCAGTCTTGCTGGTTCATCCTCTCCTCTCTCTCTGGTAGTGTCCCTAACATGCTGATGCATGAGATTTTCCAGTACCACATCCATCATCTTGGCTCTCCATGTTTCGGGACCCCCATTTGGCTGTGTGTGTACTCACCTAGTTGTACTCACCTAGTTGTGGTTGCAGGGGTCGAGTCATAGCTCCTGGCCCCGCCTCTTCACTGGCCGCTACTGGGTCACTCTCCCTGCGCCATGAGCTTTATCATACCTCTGCTTAAAGCTATGTATGGAACCTGCCTCCAGTACATCGCTTCCCAAACTATTCCACTTTCCGACCACTCTGTGACTGAAGAAATACTTCCTAACATCCCTGTGATTCATCTGAGTCTTCAACTTCCAACTGTGTCCCCTTGTTGCTGTGTCCCATCTCTGGAACATTCTGTCTCTGTCCACCTTGTCTATTCCTCTCAGTATTTTGTTTGTCGTTATCATGTCCCCCCCTATCTCTTTCAGTGTCGTCAGGTCGATTTCTCTTAACTTCTCGTAGGACATACCCCTTAGCTCTGGGACTAGTCTTGTTGCAAACCTTAGCACTTTCTCTAGCTTCTTTACGTGCTTGGCTAGGTGTGGGTTCCAAACTGGTGCTGCATACTCCAGTATGGGCCTAACGTACACAGTGTACAGGGTCCTGAACGATTCTTATTAAGATGTCGGAATGCTGTTCTTAAGGTTTGCGAGGCGCCCATATGCTGCAGCAGTTATTTGGTTGATGTGCGCCTCAGGAGATGTGCCTGGTCTTATACTCACCCCGAGATCTTTTTCCTTGATTGAGGTTTGTAGTCTCTGGCCCCCCTAGACTGTACTCCGTCTGGTCTTCTTTGCCCTTCCCCAAGCTTCATGACTTTGCACTTGGTGGGGTTGAACTCCAGGAGCCAATTGCTGGACCATTCTTGCAGCCTGTCCAGATCCCTTTGTAGTTCTGCCTGGTCCTCGTCCGATTGAATTCTTCTCATCAACTTCACATCATCTGCAAACAGGGAACACTTCGGAGTCTATTCCTTCCTTCATGTCGTTCACAAATACCAGAAACAGCATCGGTCCTAGGACTGACCCCTGTGGAACCCCACTCGTCACCGGCGCCCACTCTGACACCTCGCCACGTACCATGACTCGCTGCTGTCTTCTTGACAGTTATTCCCTGATCCATTGTAGTGCCTTCCCTGTTATCCTTGCATGGTCCTCCAGCTTCTGCACTAATCTCTTGTGTGGAACTGTGTCAAACGCCTTCTTACAGTCCAAGAATATGCAATCTACCCAACCCTCTCTCTCTTGTCTTACTGCTGTCACCCTGTCGTAGAACTCCAGTAGGTTTGTGACACAGGATTTCCCGTCCCTGAAACCGTGTTGGCCGTCGTTGATAAGCTCATTCCTTTCTAGGTGCTCCACCACTCTTCTCCTGATAATCTTCTCCATGACCTTGCATGCTATACATGTCAGTGACACTGGTCTGTAGTTTAGTGCTACGTTCCTGTCTCCTTTTTTAAAAATTGGAACTACATTTGCTGTCTTCCATACCTCAGGTAGTCGCCATGTTTCGATAGATGTGTTGAAGATTGTTGTTAGTGGTACACATAGTGCCTCTGCTCCCTCTCTCAGGACCCATGGAGAAACGTTATCCGGCCTCATCGCCTTTGAGGTATCCAGCTCGTTTAGCAGCCTCTTCACTTCCTCCTCAGTTGTGTATTGTGTCCAGCACTTGATGGTGTACCCTACCTCTCCTCCTTTCTGGAGGCCCTTCTATCTCCTCTGTGAACACTTCTTTGAATCTCATGTTGAGCTCCTCACACACGTTCGCGGTCGTTTCCTGTGACCTCCCCTCTTCCTTCTTCAGCCTGATCACCTGGTCCTTGACTGTTGTTCTCCTCCTGATGTGGCTGTACAGCAGCTTTGGGTCAGATTTTGCTTTCGCTGGTATGTCATTCTCATATTGTCTTTGGGCCTCCCTTCTTACCTGTGCATATTCATTTCTGGCTCTACGACTGCTCTCCTTATTTTCCACTTGGTTTTGGCTTCCCTGCACCTTTGGGTAACCATGGGCTCATCCTGGCTTTTTCGCTTTTCCTGTTACCCTTGGGTATAAACCTCTCCTGTGTGTGTGTGTGCGTGTGTGTGTGTGTGTGTGGTGTGCGCTGGTGGTGTCCCATTTAAGAGTTATTTATTAATGCAGCATCTATCTATATATCCGAAGCTGGTTTGAAATTAGTCTCTCTGCCTGTCTGTCTGTCTCTCTCTCTCTCCCTCTCATAACTCGTGGCAAATAGTTGAAATAGATTAGAGTGAAGGCACTCGTCCAGTCCTCGGATCAAACATGAGTACCTGCCATTCCCCCGGTATTGTATCACCCTGATGGGTTTAGTACTTCTCCGTGAATATAATAATAATACTAATATTAATGTTACATGGAGTTTAATGACCCTGGTGTAGTCGATAGGCTTCAAACCCTGTTAACCAACCAAATAAGTCAGTCTCGTCTTCTAGATAGTCTCCTATTTGTTTCTTCTTCCCGTTAGTCATCTGCCACCACCGTCATTCCCCACTGCCGCCGCCGCCGACGCCGCCGACGCCGACGCCGCCGACGCCGCCGCCGACGCCGACGCCGCCGACGCCGCCGACGCCGACGCCGACTCCGCCGACGCCGACGCCGACGCCGTCACCGCCACCGCCGCCGTCATCAGCCGCCGCAGCTTCCGCCTTTAAGAGGAACAAAGGCAGGGAGCTGCGGGTGTTTACGTCGTATTGGATGAGTCGAGTCTGGCCTCGACTTAAAGAGTCTTTCTCTCTCTCTTTCTCTCTCTCTCTCTCTCTCTCTCTCTCTCTCTCTCTATCTATCTCTCTCTCTCTCTCTCTCTCTCTCTCTCTCTCTCTCTCTCTCTCCTAAAAATACTCTCCTCCAGATCGTTAAATCAGAGTGGTCGTCAAACAACCACGGATTCCTTCTGTATCATTTCGGAAGTCTTCCCTCAAGTTTGATTCAGGTTATTCAGCTGAACGATACATATTTTCCAGGTTTGTTTAAGCTTTTCCCATTAAGATAGCGTCAGCTTTAATCCGTAACCCTGTATATCTCTGAAGAGGAACCAGGCGGAAATCAGCTGACTCGTGTTTGTTCTTAACCACTGGAAGCAACAAGTGGAGAGAGAGAGAGAGAGAGAGAGAGAGAGAGAGAGAGAGAGAGAGAGAGGAGAGAGAGAATTTTTATTGGTTAGGTATTACTTTTCTTAAATTCGTCTATTTATGGCAGGTTAGTCAAGTTCGTTTGCCAATTTCAGTATTTAAATCCGTCCTAATATTATCCAGGAATAATGTGTAATACTCTGCAAATCTCGTAATATTAAATATTCCCCCAATATATTATCCAAGGTTTGATTCTAGGATATATGTGTGTGTGCAGGGACTACTTCCTCCCTGATATTAGGGACTGTTATTCCTAGTTTTGAAGCCATGCATGGAACCTGCCCTCACAACATCCCTTTCTAATGGATTACGGACACACAAGAAAAACATTCTGGAAAAAAAAACATTAGGCTGCAGTGCATCCCAACCCGGGGGGTGACGCCCTCTGGTGGGTGCTTATAAAATTCAGGGGTGAAGCAGGATCTAAAGGGGTGGTAAAGGGGTGCCCGGAAAAAGGTATCGGTGTTGAAACTGTATTCCTCTTTGAAGCAGTACACTCAAGTAAGTGAAACACATTATGTTGTTGTTTGGGTTTATAGGGCTACTGACAGCGTACGCCGTATCGAGTCCTAAAAACACAATGTTTAAATGGTCGTATTTGTACAAACATTCTTGATTTTTCACACTTTGCAGGATCTGAAGCCAAGACACACTGTGCAGGATCTGAAGACAAGAGACACTGTGCAGGGTCTGAAGACAAGACACACTGTGCAGGGTCTGAAGACAAGACACACTGTGCAGTGTCTGAAGACAAGACACACTGTGCAGGATCTGAAGACAAGACACACTGTGCAGTGTCTGAAGACAAGACACACTGTGCAGTGTCTGAAGACAAGACACACTGTGCAGGATCTGAAGACAAGACACACTGTGCAGTGTCTGAAGACAAGACACACTGTGCAGGGTCTGAAGACAAGAACACTGTGCAGGATCTGAAGACAAGACACACTGTGCAGGAGTCTGAAGACAAGACACACTGTGCAGTGTCTGAAGACAAGACACACTGTGCAGGATCTGAAGACAAGACACACTGTGCAGTGTCTGAAGACAAGACACACTGTGCAGTGTCTGAAGACAAGACACACTGTGCAGGGTCTGAAGACAAGACACACTGTGCAGTGTCTGAAGACAAGACACACTGTGCAGGATCTGAAGACAAGACACACTGTGCAGTGTCTGAAGACAAGACACACTGTGCAGTGTCTGAAGACAAGACACACTGTGCAGTGTCTGAAGACAAGACACACTGTGCAGTGTCTGAAGAGACAACTGTGCAGTCGAAGACAAACCTGTGCAGTGTCTGAAGACAAGACACACTGTGCAGTGTCTGAAGACAAGACACACTGTGCAGTGTCTGAAGACAAGACACACTGTGCAGTGTCTGAAGACAAGACACACTGTGCAGGTCTGAAGACAAGACACACTGTGCAGTGTCTGAAGACAAGACACACTGTGCAGGATCTGAAGACAAGACACACTGTGCAGTGTCTGAAGACAAGACACACTGTGCAGTGTCTGAAGACAAGACACACTGTGCAGGGTCTGAAGACAAGACACACTGTGCAGGATCTGAAGACAAGACACACTGTGCAGTGTCTGAAGACAAGACACACTGTGCAGTGTCTGAAGACAAGACACACTGTGCAGGGTCTGAAGACAAGACACTTTGCAGGGCCTCAAGACAAGACACACTTTCTTTCTTCCAGTCCCAGACCAGCCAACATATACAGTTCACCTAACACACACAACCCCACCATTGCCATTAGCCCCACATAATATATGATATTGGCAGCGCTCCACATAATTTGACAGACACCCCTCGTCAAACAAATATCCAGATTACCAGGCACCATAACAACGCACACCTCCGACTCTCAGAAGACCTACTCAACAACACCAAAAACATTAGAATGAAGAATAAGAAATTATCCAGCTTCGACGTCACCTCCCAGTTCACTAGGGTGCCTACGGATGACGGTATTGCTCTGCTATGAAGGATAGAACCAGACATTAAACTTCCTATACCTTGTCAAGCTTTTGTAGATTTCACTTTGATGTGTATTAATTTCAAGTGTTTTTCTTCGGTGACACTTACAGACACCTTCACTTGGCTGAGATACGTGGAAGACTCTTCATAATCAAGTCCGGACTCGTCAACCATGAAATCTTCAGTAATCGCCTAAACACAGTTGAATCTTCAGTCATTTTTCACACTCAAAAAGGAACAGGGCAACACCCGTCTATTTCTTGACGTTTACCTTACTAAACTTAGATGAAACACATATTTCAAGTCCACAAGAAGTCTATCAATAAAAACTAAGCGCTAACACACTTCCTTCCATCATTATACCAAAACCAAACGAGGAGCTTTCTGAAAGCTTACACGATCTATAGCCCCGAATACTTAGAAGAGGGACTAACCACCTCAAAACTACGTCTTCAAAAGAGATGGACTGATCACATCGCCTTCACATCTCTACTGCTTCTGCTAATTCTTCTGTATTCGACTGAAGAAGCCTTCTGTGTAGGCGAAACGTTTCGGAATTAAGATACCCAACTGTTGTACATGTGTCTTACTTTTCAACCTGTCGGTATTTTATACACTTTTCATAGTCACTTCCTAATGTTGTTCCAGCTGCGGCTCCTTTTCTGTAAAATGTATTCTCACTTCCCAAATGTTGCTCTAGAGTACGACCAGGAGATAAATGCCTCTGTGACCCACCACAGGAACCTCCCTCAACCCTGAAGCCTCCTGAAGATGCCTCTGTGACCCACCACAGGAACCTCCCTTAACCCTGAAGCCTCCTGAAGATGCCTCTGTGACCCACCACAGGAACCTCCCTCAACCCTGAAGCCTCCTGAAGATGCCTCTGTGACCCACCACAGGAACCTCCCTCAACCCTGAAGCCTCCTGAAGATGCCTCTGTGACCCACCACAGGAACCTCCCTCAACCCTGAAGCCTCCTGAAGATGCCTCTGTGACCCTCCACGGAACCTCCCTCAACCCTGAAGCCTCCTGAAGATGCCTCTGTGACCCACCACAGGAACCTCCCTCAACCCTGAAGCCTCCTGAAGATGCCTCTGTGACCCACCACAGGAACCTCCCTCAACCCTGAAGCCTCCTGAAGATGCCTCTGTGACCCACCACAGGAACCTCCCTCAACCCTGAAGCCTCCTGAAGATGCCTCTGTGACCCACCACAGGAACCTCCCTCAACCCTGAAGCCTCCTGAAGATGCCTCTGTGACCCACCACAGGAACCTCCTCAACCCTGAAGCCTCCTGAAGATGCCTCTGTGACCCACCACAGGAACCTCCCTCAACCCTGAAGCCTCCTGAAGATGCCTCTGTGACCCACCACAGGAACCTCCCTCAACCCTGAAGCCTCCTGAAGATGCCTCTGTGACCCACCACAGGAACCTCCCTCAACCCTGAAGCCTCCTGAAGATGCCTCTGTGACCCACCACAGGAACCTCCCTCAACTCTGAAGCCTCCTGAAGATGCCTCTGTGACCCACCACAGGAACCTCCCTCAACCCTGAAGCCTCCTGAAGATGCCTCTGTGACCCACCACAGGAACCTCCCTCAACCCTGAAGCCTCCTGAAGATGCCTCTGTGACCCACCACAGGAACCTCCCTCAACCCTGAAGCCTTTCAGGAGAGACGTAATGAGACTACGTCGTGGAAAATAATAGAACGCCAATTTTAAAATATAATTGACTAATTGGCATGTACGCATTCCAATAACAACCCCAGCCTGTTATTATAAATCTCTCTCTCTCTCTCTCTCTCTCTCTCTCTCTCTCTCTCTCTCTCTCTCTCTCTCTCTCTCTCTCTCTCTCTCTCTCTCTCTCTCTTGTTTTAACTAATTAACTGTTAACTCCGCTGCTAACTTAATGTTAAGTCAACACAGGGTGAAGTGTTTATCAAGGTTCAATAGCAAGTGTCTCCCCTCTCCCTCACTCTCCTTCCTCTCACACATTACCCCCTTCCCCTCACAGCCTACACCCCTTTAACCGCCCACTTTCCCCTTAACCATAACAAATTTCCCCTCCTCCTCCTCCTCCTCCTCCGCCTCCTCCTCCACCTTCCTCTCCCCCTCCTCGTCCTCCTCCTCCGCCTCCTCCTCCCCCTTCCCCTCCCCTCCTCCTCCTCCCTTTTTCTATATTCTCCTTTTCTTTCTTCCCTTTTCCCCATTACCTTCCTATTCTTACTTTTCCTTCTTTCATCTCTAACGCTGCTTCTTTCCCCTTACTTTTAGTTTCTAATTTCCACTTCTCCTTTATCTCTTGCCTCTTCTTATCTCTGTCTTCCATCACTGCCTCTTCTCCCTGTTCTCCTGCACTTGCCCTTATACACTGCATTTTCTATTTCTTTCCGTTTCCCTTCTATCCGTTTCTATTTTCTCATGCACTATCTTCCACTTCCTTCTTTCCTTGTACTCTCTTCTCTCCTGCCCCTCTCTCTCTCCCTCCTTCCCTCTCTCTCTTCCCTTCACTTCCCTCCCTCCCGTCCTAACTACCTGCTTCCCTGCCTCCCTTACTTCCTCCTTCCCTTCTTTTCCTTTCCTCCCTCTCTCCTTCCCCTCCCTCCCTCCCTTCTTATCTTTCTTTCCCTCTCCCCCTCTGTCCCTCTCTCCCTTCCTCCTTTCTCTCTCCTTCCCTTCCTTCCCTTATCCCTACCTCCCTTCCTCCCTCCTTCCTTCTCTTCCTTCCTTCCTTCGTCCCTCCCTTCCTTCTTCCCTCCCTCTCTTTCTTAATTTTTTCCTGTAAAAAGGTTTTCTTTCATTTCTTTCATTAGAAAGACAAAATATATAAGCCCCTCGATGCTCTCAAAGTTCCTCTAAAGTCAAGTGCAAATCCACTTGCTTAAATCACCAACCAGGAAATGTCTGGCTGTAACTGTAGGGCGGTAATCCGGGTAATATGGATTTATCTTACTGGGATGTATTTACTTGTGTTACTGGGGTACGGGATGGTACAGGGTGGTACTGGGGTGGTACTGGGGATGGTACAGGGTGTTACTGGGGATGGTACTGTGGTGTAATGGGGTGGTACTGAGGTGTATGGGATGTAAAGGGGTGTTACTGGGGATGGTACTGGGGATGGTACAGGGGTGTTACTGGGGATGGTACTGGGGTGGTACTGAGGATGGTACAAGGGTGTTACTGGGGTGGTACTGGGGTGTTACTGGGGATGGTACGAGGTGTACTGGGGATGGTACTGTGGTGGTACTGAGGATGGTACAAGGGTGTTACTGGGGTGGTACTGAGGATGGTACAGGGGTGTTACTGGGGTGGTACTGTGGTGTTACTGGGGATGGTACAGAGGTGTTACTTGGGATAGTACAGGGGTGTTACTGGGGATGGTACAGGGTGTTACTGGGGATGGTACTGTGGTGTTACTGGGGATGTTCAGGGTGTTACTGGGGATGGTACTGGGGTGATTACTGGGGATGGTACAGGGTGTTACTGGGGATGGTACTGGGTGTTACTGGGGATGGTACGGGGTGTTACTGGGGATTGTTCAGGGTGTTACTGGGGATGGTACAGGGGTGTTACTGGGGATGGTACAGGGGTGTTACTGGGGATGGTACTGTGGGTGTTACTGGGGATGGTACAGAGGTGTTACTGGGATTGTACAGGGGTGTTACTGGGGATGGTACTGGGGTGATACTGGGGATGGTACAGGGGTGTTACTGGGGATGATACTGTGGTGTTACTGGGGATGGTACTGGGGTGTTACTGAGGATGGTACAGGGGTGTTACTGGGGATGGTACAGGGGTGTTACTGGGGATGGTACAGGGGTGTTACTGAGGATGGTACAGGGGTGTTACTGGGGATGGTACTGGGGTGATACTGGGGATGGTACAGGGGTGTTACTGGGGATGGTACTGTGGTGTTACTGGGGATGGTACAAGGGTGTTACTGGGGATGGTACAAGGGTGTAACTGGGGATGGTACATGGGTGTTACTGAGGATAGTACTGGGGTGTTACTGGGGATTGTTCAGGGGTGTTACTGGGGATGGTACTGGGGTGTTACTGAGGATGGTACAGGGGTGTTACTGGGGATGGTACTGGGGTGATACTGGGGATGGTACAGCGGTGTTACTGGGGATGGTACTGTGGTGTTACTGGGGATGGTACAGGGGTGTTACTGGGGTGTTACTGGGGATGGTACTGGGGTGTTACTAGGGATAGTACTGGGGTGGTACTGGGGTGTTACTGGGGATGGTACTGGGGTATTACTAGGGATAGTACTGGGGTGGTACTGGGGTGTTACTGAGGTGGTACTGGGATGGTACTGGGGTGTTACTGGGGTGGTACTGGGATGGTATGGTGGTGGTACCGCAGTGGCACTGGAGTGTTACCAGAACGGTACCTGGAGTTTACCTGGAGAGGGTTTCGAGGGGTCAACGCCCCCGCGGCTCGGTCTGAGACCAGGCCTCATGGTGGATCAGGGTCTGATCAACCAGGCTGTTACTTTGCTGGACGCAAACTGACGTACGAACCACAGCCCGGTTGGTCAGGTACTGACTTTAGATGCCTGTCCAGTGCCTTCTTGAAGACAGCCAGGGGTCTATTGGTAATCCCCCTTATGTATGCTGGGAGGCTGTTGAACAGTCTTGGGCCCCGGACACTTATTGTGTTGTCTCTCAATGTACTCGTGGCGCCCTGCTTTTCTTTGGGGGAATGTTGCATCTCCTGCCGAGTCTTTTGCTGTCATAGGGAGTGATTTTCGTGTGCAAATTTAGTACTAATCCATCAAGGATTTTCCAAGTGTATATTATCATGTATCTCTCTCGCCTGGGTTCCAGTTAATACAGATCAAGAACCTTCAACCCGTTCCCAGTAATTTAGGTGCCTTATCGTACTTATGTGTGCCGTGAAAGTTCTTTGTACACTCTCCAGGTCAGCAATGTCGCCTGTCTTGAAGGGGGCCGTTAGTGTACAGCAGAACACACTAAAGGACCCCTGCCTGCAAATCAATTTAAGGCCCTACTTAGAAATCTCCTCATTACCCAAAATTAACCAAACAAGCTGTACTTTAGACCTACCATTTACTAAAAATCAACACAAAAAAGTACCAGACGTCTCAATTTCAATACTGAATATTGTGCTAAAGATTGCTCAACCATGTACTCATTACTTCAAAATCAGGATGTAATGCTTCAAAATTAATGTTCAAATTTCATCGTTATAAATACTCAATTGTACTTCATATTGTACATAGTTTAAATTGTTCTATTGTAATACTGTAATTTTTATATAATAGTTCAAAACTGTAATTATTCACTACTAAACTTCTCTACCAGACCTATTAAAGCCATATAGCATTGCCTATTAATACTCAATTGTCTTGTACTCACTGTAACTCACTGACCATTTAATCTGTTATAGCATGTTATTGCCCGAAATGCTCTGCATCCAAGGGGCGTTTGACATGTACACTCAAATGTTATATTCCTATGTACAACTATGTATCATGTTAAAATAAATTATTATTATTATTATTATTATTATTATTATTAGTAGTAGTAGTAGTAGTAGTAGTAGTAGTAGTAGTAGTAGTAGTAGTAGTAGTAGTCCAGCCTAGAGAGAAAAAGCGATTTGAAGAGAATCATCATGGGCTTGACATCCCTAGTTTTGAAGGTTCTCATTATCCATCCTATCATTTTACTATCATATGTGGTAGATACATTGTTGTGTTCTTTGAAGGCGAGATCCTCTGACATTATCACTACCAGGTCCTTCACATTACTTTTTCGCTCTATTGTATGGTTAGAATTTGTCGTATACCCTGATACATTTTTAATTTCCTCAAGTTTTTCCATATCTGAGTAGTTGAAATTTCTCCTCATTGAACTTCATATTATTTTGAGTGGCCCATTTAAAGATTTGGTTTATGTCCGCTTGGAGTCTTGCAGTGTCTTCGACGGAGGTCACTGCCATGGCAATCCAGGTGTCATCCGCAAAGGAAGACACGGAGCTATGGCTTACGTCTCTGTCTATGTCAGATATGAGGATGAGGAATAGAATGGGAGCGAGTACTGTGCCTTGTGGAACAGAGCTTTCCACTGTGGCTGCCTCTGTTTACTATTACTCTTTGTCTTCTATTTGTCAGGAAGTTATAGATCCATCTACCAGCTTTTCCTGTTATTCCTTTATCACGCATTTTGTGTGCTATTACACCATGGTCGCACTTGTCGAAGCTAAAGCTTTCGACAAGTGTGAACGACGGAGAACGTAAGCCCTGAGGGCTTACGTTCTCCGTCCTTCCCTGAGGGCTTACGTTCTCCGTCCTTCCCTGAGGACTTACGTTCTCCGTCCTTCCCTGAGGACTTACGTTCTCCGTCCTTCCCTGAGGACTTACGTTCTCCGTCCTTCCCTGAGGACTTACGTTCTCCGTCCTTCCCTGAGGACTTACGTTCTCCGTCCTTCCCTGAGGACTTACGTTCCCCGTCCTTCCCTGAGGGCTTACGTTCTCCAGCTCTCCCTTTCACTCTCACCTTCTCCGATTTTTCCTTTCACTCTCACGTTTCATCCCTCTCTTCACCCCTCTCATTTATCCGTTCTCCCTCACATTCCTTCTTTCTCAAGGTTTGTTACTGCCTCCCATTACTTACATTTACTCGCTTAGTCTTAGTAATAATCCTGCTCGTGAGTGCAGCTAACTCCTTTATTTAGTACTTTAAATTACTTTATAATTAGGTTTGTCTTTATTTCCCATAACATGCATATTTTAGTTATATTTTTTTGTAAAATTTTCAGTTATATTTTTTATTAAATACCCTCGTTAAAGTTTATCAACGATATTGTCATTGTCTTTCTATAGGTATTGCACGTGAATGCTGCTATATATATCTGGATCTATAGATCTTATAGATTCTATAGATCCTATAGATTTAAGACCTTTATAATATTCAGCTTACAGCAGACCAAGACTGCAAATATTACACAAATAGCGATACACAGTTTTCAGTACCAATAAGAACACCACAGTGTTCCACTACAACGCTAGATCACCAGTGAGCACTGTGATGACATCACTGTGATGACATCACCTGACTTTCATTATTCTGACAGAACCCTGGCTAGAACCTGGCTCAATAGACATCTACAGTTTGCCAGGCCGCACAGCCGTTCCTAGCTGCCGGCCTGATCCAAAAGGCGTCCTTGCAATATACCATAATAATGAGACGCAGTGTATATACTCAACTTGCAATAGAGATGAACATGGGAGATACCTATTTGCTCATTTTACAGCTGGATGCATAATTACCTCATTAACAACAGGAGCTGTCTATAGATCTCCACATATTAACATAGTCACCTAATTATAAATAATAAAGTCAACAAACGTCACTTAATAATTGCCGGTGATTTTAACATTAATCTCATCCAGGCAGAGGACCCACAAATGTCTACCTTCCTAAATAACGTATGTAATTGTTTATTATTGTCCTTAGTAACCAAACCCACGTGAATTACTGAGTCATCAGCATCTTGACCACATTTCGAGAAACATGACAACTCCGCTAAAACCTGCTATAACCAACCATAACTCAACTGATCATTACCCATTTCTTGTTACCTACATAACCAAGTCACCAATTGTCACCCAAAATATCTTGGTACACACACACACACACACGCACACACACACACACACACACACACACACAGGAAACATTTCTTCAGCCACAGAGTAGTCAGGAAGTGGAATGGACTAGAGAAAGATATAGTGGAGGCAGGAACCATACATAGTTTTAAGACAAGGTATGATAAAGCTCATGGAGCAGGGAGAGCAGAGACCCAGTAGCAGACAGCGAAGAGGCGGGGCCAGGAGCTGAGTCTCGACCCCTGCAACCACAATTAGGTGAGTACAATTAGGTGAGTACACACACACGCACACATTATAATTGCACCTTTATAAAACATAACTAGAGGTAAGCCTTAGTTTAATGTGCATAAAATATCGACAACTAAATGTGTACACAATAATTTTGTCATGTCTATAAGTACCATTGACTGGCAGAGAGAATTTAATATTGTTCAAGATATCCACTCGTGTCCAAGTTTTCCTTCAGAGAATACAATGCCACTACAAAAACAAAAGCAGGTCACAACGAAAAGACTAAATAGCCCTGACAAGAAGCATTTCTATTAAAAATAATACGCTGTGGGCTTAATTTCTAAAGAACTATCCTAAGAATATTCATCAACACTTACTTTGCTTATAAAAGAATCTAAGCAAATATATTATGCGAACAGTTCCAAGAAATAAATGCGATATGAAAAAGACCTGGAAAATACTCTCTGAAATACTGGAGTCACGTTAAATTGTTAAGTCCAAAGAAATTGTACTGACCAGACCTAAAGAACCTCTCCTTCATACTGCTGATACCGTCAATAAACTTAATGACTTCCTCTCAATTATAGGAAGTAACCTTGACAGCAAAATCTTAAACGCTATTGCTCAGGTTAGTGGCTACCTCAGTGGCAGTTAACAACACTCCCTCTACCTCTCTCTCCAACAAAAAATATATAAAACCAGAAATGAAGCCAGTATTCCACCTTTCATATGTAAAAAAGCTGACTTGTGCTATTTTCAGTATTTAATATACTCTTGAAACCAAACTTTTCCTAAGTTTGACCGAAATACTCCTTTGTACAAACATGTATCATGCTAAAATAAAAACTATTATTATTATTATTATTATTATTATTATTATTATTATTATTATTATTATTATTATTATTATTATTATTATTATTATTATTATTATTATTATTAATCTACTCAAGCTAGATCGTGTCACTTCAGCCTACAATTATAGATCAATTTCTAACTTGCTATTATGTCTTAAAAAAAAATTTAAGAAGATAATATATAAGCGAATATATGTATTTACTAGTAAACAGAATATCATTAATTCCTGTCAATTATTCTTCAGGTCAGGAAAAAGTATTAATGATGCTGTCATTAAGATGCAAGTCTCTGTTTATTCAGTTCTAGAAATTTTATGAATGTCCATTGAACTTTCTGAGATAATAAAATCATTTGACACTGTAAACCACAGCATCTTACTGATGGAACTAGAGCATTATGGTGTCAGGCGTCACCATGTGACAATCGGTGACACTACCCCATTAATACAAACTGTCAACATAGGGGGTGCCTCAGGGTAGCATCTGGGACCCACTATTATTCCTCATATTGGTCCACTCTTGTTCCAACCAAATCCTCCCAGGAAGTCAAACCAGTCCTTACCTCACGGTATTGACTACTGCTTCACGGTATATACTACTACCTCACGGTACTGACTACTACCTCACGGTATTTACTATGACCTCACGATATTTACTACTACTTCACGGTATTGACTACTACCTCACGGTATTGACTACTGCTTCACGGTATTGACTACTACCTCACGGTACTGACTACTACCTCACGGTATTTACTATGACCTCACGGTATTTACTACTACTTCACGGTATTGACTACTACCTCACGGTATTGACTACTGCTTCACGGTATTTACTACTACCTCACGGTACTGACTACTACCTCACGGTATTTACTATGACCTCACGGTATTTACTACTACTTCACGGTATTGACTACTACCTCACGGTATTGACTACTACCTCACGGTATTTACTATGACCTCACGGTATTTACTACTACTTCACGGTATTGACTACTACCTCACGGTATTTACTATGACCTCACGGAATTTACTATGACCTCACGGTATTTACTACTACTTCACGGTATTGACTACTACCTCACGGTATTGACTACTACCTACGGTATTGACTATTATCTCACGGTATTGACTACTACCTCACGGTATTGACTACTACCTCACGGTATTGACTACTACCTCACGGTATTTACTATGACCTCACGGTATTTACTACTACCTCACGGTATTGAATACTACCTCACGGTATTTACTACTACCTCACGGTACTGACTACTACCTCACGGTATTTACTACTACCAACTTACGGTATTTACTACTACCTCACGGTATTTACTACTATCTCACTGTATTTACTACCATCTCACGGTATTTACTACCACCTCACGGTATTTACTACTACCTCACGGTATTTACTACGACCTCACGGTATTTACTATGACCTCACGGTATTTACTACTACCTCACGGTATTGACTACTACCTCTTGGTATTGACTATTACTTCACGGTATTGACTACTACCTCACGGTATTGACTACTACCTCACGGTATTTACTATGACCTCACGGTATTTACTACTACCTCACGGTATTGACTACTACCTCACGGTATTTACATACTACCTCACGGTACTGACTACTACCTCACCGTAATTACTGCTACCACCTCATGGTATTTACTACTACCTCACGGTATTTACTACTATCTCACTGTATTTACTACCATCACACGGTATTTACTATGACCTAACGGTATTTACTATGACCTCACGATATTTACTACTACCTCACGGTATTTACTATTACCTCACGGTATTTACTACCACCTCATGGTATTTGGTACTGCTGGAAACCACCTGAAACCCATTGTTACTCAACAGAAATCAACTGTTAGAATAATCCCACAATTAGTTTCCATACAACACACACCTTCATTCTTCAGAAGTCTCAGCTCACTGAACACACAACTTCATTCTTCAGAAGTCTCAGCTCACTGAACACACAACCTTCACTCTTCAGAAGTCTAAGCTCACTGAACACAACCTTCACTCTTCAGAAGTCTCAGCTCACTGAACACAAAACATGAACATTACTGTGCATTTTATATATATATACAGGAGACTCCGACTCTTTCTGGAGAACTACAACAAAGACAAAGACAGTACAAGAAATAAGCATCTGTGTTATACCGCGTGTACCTGTGTAAGTCACTCTGTCTGACTTTTTTATGGATTATCCTAAGTTCTTTACACATATGCTACTATGTATGATCTTTGTAATTGTATGTGTGAATACCTGAATAAACTTACTCACTTACAAGAACTCCATGAAAATAAAGGGCCCTAAAATTTGGAACTCCCGTCCGGAAGATGCAAAGAGTTACCCTTCAGTCACCTACTTCAAAAATATAGTCAGAAAGCACCTCGTAAATTTGACTTAAACACTGCCTGGATAAATTATGTTTAAGTCTGATGTATCAGTAGCATTCCTGGTGATCCAAATCATATTAGCATTTATAGTGAGGGTCACACTGTCACTAATAATTTCAACATATGTAGTGGCTAAATATATCATCTATCTCGGTATTTCCCTGTGTTAAGTAAAAGGTCCTTGTACCAGATTGTTACACATGATCTTAGAATACCATGAATCACGTTCCAAATTCCCACAACATTTAAATACCAAATATGCCAAACTATAGCATTCTAGTAACCCTACTCTATGAGTCTCTTTGTCTAGTAATTATAAATTAGTTTTAAGGCCGCTAGAACTGCTCTACATTACAAGAGGCGTTCTGTAATATAGTTTCTATATGTCGGTTGTATACTGTAAGTAAGTAAGTTTATTCAGGTATACACAATTACAGTTACATAGATCATCATACATAGCAGCATATGTGCAGAGAACTTAGGATAACCCAAAAAAGTCAGACAGAGTGTCTTATTTCCAGTCGATCACCATGCCCAGCCCTTCTAGGGCAGGGTAGGTGCCAAGGCTGGAGCTTGCTACCATCTGCAGCTCGCAAGCCTGCCCTTCCCGTCAGCCTCTTTGGGGCGGGGAAGGTGGCTGACCAGAGAGGCCTAGCATCTATCTACCACCTGCCTCGTGCTGGTGGGGAATGTGGCTAGGCCTGGGGCCAGTTGGTCCCGCCGCTGAGGGGTACCCCCTCCCATGGGAGACTTAGGTCTCTGCTACTCCCACGCCAGGGAGCCGGAGCCGGGTCGCCATCTGGTAAAGACCTGGGCCGGGAGAATTCCCGGTGAATCAACACCTCCTCCTCCTCTTATTTCCATTGGGGTCCATTTAATACCTTAATATTATAGATAAAGTTGTTTCTTTCTTTGTTTTCTTGCTTGTTTGGCATTTGTTGCGACAAAATTCCATGGAGACAAAAGTTCTCATAGTTAGCCCTTTAATTGTTTAAAGAAAACGTTTTTATTACATATTATATAAAATATTGTGGTGACTTCGTCTCATAGAGAACGGAATTATTTCTAACCAGAATTATTATTATTATTCCCCTCGAGGAAGGTTCCTTGATGCTGGTGAGGGGCTCTTGATCTTGGGAATTGGATCTGTGCTCCAGTTCCCTGAATTAAGCCTGAATACCTTCCACACCCCCCCACAAGCGCTGTATAATCCTACGGGTTTAGCGCTTCCTCCTTGATTATAATAACAATAATAATAATAATAATAATAATAATAATAATAATAATAATAATAATAATATTATTATTATTATTATTATTATTATAATTATTATTATTATTATTATTATTATTATTATTATTATTATTATTACTACTACTACTACTACTAATATTGCTGCTATTACAACTATACTACTATTACTATTGCTACTACTACTACTACTACTGCTACTACCACTACTACCATTACAACAACATTCTTACCTTCAATAGAGGTTTTCTAGGGATACCTTTGATATTATCCCAGCACACATGATTACTTACATTGATGCCTCGATCACTAGCGCACTCAGCTCACACATTGAGGTCCGGAGTTCGAATCTCCAGTACGGCTGGAAAACATTACGACGTGTTTCTATAACTCACCTGCTGTCCATGTTCACCCATCAGTATAAAATGGGTACCTGGGTGTTAGTCGACTGGTGTGGGTCGCATCCTGGGACAAAATTGACTTAATTTGCCCGAAATGCTCTGCAAACAAGGTGCTTTTCATAAAGTAGTACGGCATTGATGTCAGCTAGGCCTGTTTGCTCCGTTTCTTGACTGTTGGCGAACAGATGACATGTAGCCTTACTGAGCCCTCGTGTAGTCGACAGGCTTGAAACCTAGTAAAGTCAGGATACCACGTAGGTGATAGTGAAGGTGGTGAGTGGTGCGCCAGGCTCTGTTGGTCCCTCGTGTTCGCCAGTGTAAGTTGCGAGTGAACCCAGGCGAAAGTTCCCCTGACGGACGACGCCCACCCGTGGCTCTTCCGAGACTCCTCCAGCAGACATCGTGTAGCAGACATCCTCCAGCAGACATCCTCCAGCATGCATCCTGCATTAGGCATCCTCCAGTAGACATCCTGCAACAGGTATCCTCCAGCAGACATCCTCCAGCAGGCATCCTCCAGCAGACATCCTCCAGAAGACACCCTCCAGCAGACATCCTCCAGCAAGCATCCTGCAGCAGGCATCAACCAATAGACATCCTGCAGCAGACATACTACAGCAGGCATCCTCCAGTAGACATCCTGCAGCAGGCATACTACAGCAGGCATCCTCCAGCAGACACCCTTCAGCAAGCATCCTCCAGCAGACATCCTTCCAGCAGACATCACTGACACGGTTCTGTAGTACATTCAAACTTCACATTATAAATGGCGTACAGTGTCGACAAGTTGCTAAACCAGCCACAGGTGTCTGCAACACCGGAGACAGTAAATAAAGTAATGTTGAGGTGATCAGTCCCTCATCCTTGATATGAGGTGATCAGTCCCTCATCCTTGATATGAGGTGATCAGTCCCTCATCCTTGATATGAGGTGATCAGTCCCTCATCCTTGATATGAGGTGATCAGTCCCTCATCCTTGATATGAGGTGATCAGTCCCTCATCCTTGATATGAGGTGATCAGTCCCTCAGCCTTGATATGAGGTGATCAGTCCCTCAGCCTTGATATGAGGTGATCAGTCCCTCATCCTTGATATGAGGTGATCAGTCCCTCAGCCTTGATATGAGGTGATCAGTCCCTCAGCCTTGATATGAGGTGATCAGTCCCTCAGCCTTGATATGAGGTGATCAGTCCCTCAGCCTTGATATGAGGTGATCAGTCCCTCAGCCTGCTGTCAGATCTTACATTACAGGCTGTCAGTCAAGTGAAAGGTTCAGGAATATACCAAGAAAAATAAGATGAGTATTTTTTTATGACATTTACAAGTGACTGCAGCAGTGTTGTATATCTTGAGAGGTGGACATAACTAGTAGGGTGGAAGGCAGGAGGTGTGGAGGGCAGGTATGGAGGGCAGGTATGGAGGACAGGAGGTGTGGAGGACAGGTGTGGAGGGCAGGTATGGAGGACAGGAGGTGTGGAGGGCAGGTATGGAGGACAGGAGGTGTGGAGGGCAGGTATAGAGGACAGGAGGTGTGGAGGGCAGGTATAGAGGACAGGAGGTGTGGAGGGCAGGTATGGAGGATAGGTGTGGAGGGTAGGTATGGAGGACAGGAGGTGTGGAGGGCAGGTATGGAGGATAGGTGTGGAGGGCAGGTATGGAGGACAGGAGGTGTGGAGGGCAGGTATGGAGGACAGGAGGTGTGGAGGGCAGGTATGGAGGATAGGTGTGGAGGGCAGGTATGGAGGATAGGTGTGGAGGTTAGGTATGGAGGACAGGAGGTGTGGAGGGCAGGTATGGAGGACAGGAGGTGTGGGGGTGAGGCAAGAGAGGCAGGCAAGACGTGTGGTATCAGCAGGAAAATATCGACACTGTCACCCATGAGTGCCAGCCTCCATGACCAGCCATGAGGCACACACACACACACACACCACACACACACACACACACACACACACACACATACATAATGACATATAAAATACTGAGAGGCATCGACAATGTGGACAGAGACAGGTTGTTCCAGAGATGGGACACAGCAACAAGAGGTCACAGTTGGAAGTTGAAGACTCAGATGAATCACAGGGATGTTAGGAAGTATTTCTTCAGTCACAGAGTTGTCAAAAAGTGGAATAGTCTGGGATATGATGTAGTGGAGGCAGGATCCATACATAGCTTTAAGAAGAGGTATGATAAAGCTCATGGAGCAGGAGGAGTGATCTAGTAGAGACCAGAAAAGAGGCGGGCCAGGAGCTGTGACTCGACCCCTGCAACTACAACTAGGTGAGTACACGTCCTGAAAGGCATGAATGTAGAATATGAACTACAAGTGGCCCCCCAAACTTCTCTCCATGCATGCAAACTAGTAATAACCTCATACCGAGAAAGAACTCATCCTCTAATACCATGTGCCGCCACTTTCTTGAAATCTCTTGGTAATCACCATCGTCTTCATCATGGTCCACTGCCTCAAATGCCTTATTGAGAAAACTCTGTAAATAAAAAGAAGGGAATATATGAAGACTTGGGATGACACAAATTCCGAGGACAGTTAAATAGAATAAAATATTTCCATCAAAAATTGCAAAATCGGAACACTGAAATTGAGCTGGAAATGGAACCATAGTGGAATAACAGAAGTGATATGTACAATGTAGGCTGATGAAAAACAAGGTAAGGGGAGAGAGAGAGAGAGAGAGAGAGAGAGAGAGAGAGAGAGAGAGAGAGAGAGAGAGAGAGAGAGAGAGAGAGAGAGAGAGAGAGAGAGAGAGAGAGAGAGAGAGAGAGAGAGAGAGAGAGAGAGAGAGAGAGAGAGAGAGAGAGAGAGGAGAGAGAGTCTCCTACCCACCAACATAACCACCATCACTGGACATTGTTTCCTACCCAACACCACCACTGGACACTGTCTCCTACCCACCACTACCACCACTGGACACTGTCTTCTACCCACCACTACCACCACTGGACACTGTCTCCTACCCACCACCACTACCACCACCACTGGACACTGTCCACTACCCACCACCACCACTGGACAATGTCTCCTACCCACCACCACTACTACCACCACTGGACACTGTCCACTACCCACCACCACCACTGGACAATGTCTCCTACCCACCACCACTACCACAGGACAGTGTCTCCCACCCACTACCACAGGACAGTGTCTCCTACCCACTACCACAGGACAGTGTCTCCTACCCACTACCACAGGACAGTGTCTCCTACCCACTACCACAGGACAGTGTCTCCTACCCACTACCACAGGACAGTGTCTCCTACCCACTACCACAGGACAGTGTCTCCTACCCACTACCACAGGACAGTGTCTCCTACGCATCATATTAACAAGTCGCCTAATACCACATACCAGTCATTCCTACACACCATGTTGAGTGACGTGCTCCTGGAATAATATTAAAATCCAGTTCCAAGTGATTATTGGACGAGGCATGAGAGAGAGAGACAGCACTGTGACAAAATTGGAAACTAGCTTCCGCCAGTCATACATTCCTTGCTCTCTTTCTCGTATTTTATCTCATTTTAATCGACATTGTTAAAATAATTGCTCAGCCGGATTTTTGAAGATCTTTGATGTATCTCAGCTTAAAATATCGGAAGCCAATACATTCCAACTTTATTTAAATTGTTAAGGGAATTTCTTTCCAATGTTTGTAATATATATATATATCGAGTCATTTCATATCTCTTACTGTCCAAGTGACTATGTTATCCTCCCGTCACTGTTCACCTAGCAGTAAGTAGGTACCTGGGTGGTGGCTGACTGTTGTGGGTGGCATCCTGGGGGACAAGATTAACCTAAGTGTCCCGAAGTACTCTTCATATACTTTCCCTGTATGAATCTTAGCCCTGGCTTTGTCTCTGTTGATGCTTTCCTCTTCCATTACATTGTTAAATGCTCCAAACTTCAGAACACCCGTGACT
This sequence comes from Cherax destructor, assembly GCA_009830355.1. Classification (NCBI taxonomy): domain Eukaryota; kingdom Metazoa; phylum Arthropoda; class Malacostraca; order Decapoda; family Parastacidae; genus Cherax; species Cherax destructor. Next base: position 81,976 of record WNWK01002206.1, read on the forward strand.
TAACCTGATTCCTTCCCCTTTCATCTCTTCCCCTTCTCCTTTTTCTCCTATGGGTTTTCTTTTCTTTTCTTTTGCCTTAATTTTGTCCTTCTTCATTTTATTCGTCTTTTCCTCTCTGTGTTCTTGTCCTACCCATGCGGGTCCGCCAGCTTCATTGCAGTGCTCCTTTCCTAGACTATGACTGACTCCACTACTACTTCTACTACCACTTCTACTACTACCTCCATTATTACCCCACTCACAAAACCCGCACATATAAAAGAGAGGAGCTTACGACGACGTTTCGGCCCGACTTGGACCATTTACAAAGTCACAAAGTCCTCTCTTTTATATGTGCGGGTTGTGTTTGTATTGTTCCAGTCACGGTATTGTGCCTTTTTTGTTATTACCCCACTCTCTTGTGCCCTCCCTGTCTGCCTGCCTATATATACCCCTTCCCCTTGTTCTGTGTGTTAGTGTGACTTTGTAAATGGTCCAAGTCGGACCGAAACGTCGTCGTAAGCTCCTCTCTTTTTATATGTGCGGGTTGTGTGTGTATTGTTCCAGTCACGGTATTGTGCCTTTTTTGTTAGTTACTCTTCATATGGTTTTGTAAAGGTTTGTTAGGAAATTCACTGGTCAACAACCAAAATGCTTCCGAGACCAGAGTAGCAATTTCCAACTAATTTTAGGTCACTGATAATGAATATCATGGTTAAAATTGTTAGTTAGGTCTACTTTTCAATATAGACCTACGTGTCACAACAGGTTGCAACAGGCTTGTGGCAGTGTGTTTCTTACCTCACTCACAGTCTCACTGACCTTCATTATTGTTCCAGCAGTCATACAAGGTGGTTGTGCTCTCCAAGTTTACATTTTGAGGTGAAAGGTAGGTTGCTGTTCTTGTGATGTTCTTGTACTGCTGCTTTCTATGTGAATGGGACAGCGGTGCAAGAGGTTGCCACTACATCAGGAGAGACTGGCCACCTCGTCAATCATTGGAGTCTGGGATGAAAAGTGTTCAACATCCACCTCTCATTGAACCAAACAAAATTTTGCTACCACCACTACACAAAAAAGTGGGACTCATGAAAAACTTTGTAAAAGCTATGGACAAATCCGGTCAGGGATTCAAGTATTTAGCATCAAAATTTCCCTCACTGAGCGACACTAAGATAAGAGACGGAGTCTTCAATGGTCCTCAGATTCGAGAGCTTCTTAAAGATGGTGACCTTGAATCAGACCTTCATGGGAGGAGAAAGCTGCTTGGGAAGCATTCAAGTTAGTGGCGAAGGGATTTCTGGGAAACAGAAGGGAAGGCAACTACGAAGAACTGGTGGAAAACCTCATCAAGGCTTACAAGAACATGGGATGTAACATGTCACTTAAAATCCACTTTCTGGACTCACATTTAGACTTTTTTCCAGCGAACTGTTGGGCAGTTAGTGACGAACATGGTGAAAGGTTTCACCAAGATATTTCAACCATGAAAAAATGGTACCAGGGCAAATGGAGCACAAGAATGCTTGCAGACTATTGCTGTACATTGGCAAGAGATGATTCTTCAGGCCTCTATAAGCGTCAAGCAAAAAGGCAGAAAGTAGGTACTGATTAGAGTATAAAACATACTGACACATATTGTACGTTATAAAAAAATAATCAAATATTACATGTCTCGTATCTTTAAACCTATAACCAATAAGCATTTTTCAAGGTGATATTTGGATTCAAGACATGAAAATACATAAGAATTAACTAATCTCATTTAAGAACCATACAACTTTTCAAAAATTGTTGACCAGTGAAATTGGACAAGTGTTTCCTGACGCGGGTCTTATGATGACCCACAGCTGGAGCTTTCGGTCATCTAACCGAGGCCTTCCGCTGGCTTACCCGTCCACCCCTTTAAAAATTATGGTTATGATTATAGCCATTTTTGTACTCTTCATAACCAAGAGCTTTCTATATACTAGATGGTCAATGATGTCAGCTGAGTCTTTAAGAGTTGCCTCATGTACTTGTAGAAATAAACATTAGTATTATTATTATTATCATTATTAGTAGTAGTAGTTAATACTAGTAGTAGTGGTGGTGGTAGTAGTAGTAGTAATAGTGGTAGTAATAGTAGTAGTAGTACTACTAGTAGTGGTAGTAGTAGTAGTAGTATTCTGGACCAAAGTAGGTCCGTCACACTCTGGTAGACCTACTGGACCATGGTAGGTCCCTCACACACTAGTGGACCCACTCGACCATGGTAGGTCCCTCACACACTAGTGGACCCACTGGACCATGGTAGGTCCCTCACACACAAGTGGACTCACTGGACCATGGTAGGTCCCTCACACACAAGTGGACCCACTGGACCATGGTAGTTCCCTCACACACCCGATCGTTCCCGCTCATATTTCTTTAGTTTTGGGAAAGTTACCTGAGGTATCACCTTCACCGGAGTTACCTGGCACCTTCTCTCGCACATTTTCTCCCACGTAGGAAGGGTGACCCAGAAAAAGAGGGAACACATTCACCATCACTCGCTCAATCACTGTCTTGCCCAGAAGTGAACCAGCATCACCATCTCACAAAAGAATAATAATAATAATAATAATAATAATAATAATAATAATAATAATAATAATAATAATAATAATAATAATAATAATAATAATTTTTAATTCTACAAGCACATGATACAAGGTATACAGACCACAGCTGACATCAATGACATACTACTATATAGAACCAAGCTTGTGATGCTGAGCATTTCGGGCAAATTAGGTTAATTTTGTCCCCAGGATGCGACCCACACCAGTCGACTAACACCCAGGTACTTATTTTTAATGCTAGGTGAACATGGACAACAGGTGTCTTAAGGAAAAAACGTCCTGATGTTTCCACCCGTACCAGGAATCGAACCACGGACCTCAGTGTGTGAGTCGAGTGCGCTACCAACCGAGCTACGGGATACCTGTAGGATGTAGAGCAGCAGTGACGACACTGTAGTATGTAGACCACCAGTGACGACACTGTAGTATGTAGAGCAGCAGTGACGACACTGTAGTATGTAGAGCAGCAGTGACGACACTGTAGCATGTAGACCACCAGTGACGACACTGTAGTATGTAGAGCAGCAGTGACGACACTGTAGTATGTAGAGCAGCAGTGACGACACTGTAGTATGTAGACCACCAGTGACGACACTGTAGTATGTAGAGCAGCAGTGACGACACTGTAGTATGTAGAGCACCAGTGACGACACTGTAGTATGTAGAGCACCAGTGACGACACTGTAGTATGTAGAGCAGCAGTGACGACACTGTAGTATGTAGAGCAGCAGTGACGACACTGTAGCATGTAGAGCAGCAGTGACGACACTGTAGTATGTAGAGCACCAGTGACGACACTGTAGTATGTAGAGCACCAGTGACGACACTGTAGTATGTAGAGCAGCAGTGACGACACTGTAGTATGTAGAGCACCAGTGACGACACTGTAGTATGTAGAGCACCAGTGACGACACTGTAGTATGTAGAGCAGCAGTGACGACACTGTAGATAGAGCAGCAGTGACGACACTGAGTATGTAGAGCACCAGTAGACACTGTAGCATGTAGAGCACCAGTGACGACACTGTAGTATGTAGAGCACCAGTGACGACACTGTAGCATGTAGAGCACCAGTGACGACACTGTAGTATGTAGAGACAGTGACAACACTGTAGTATGTAGAGCACCAGTGACGACACTGTAGTATGTAGAACACCAGTGACGACACTGTATGTACAGAGCACTGCAGTGAAGACATGAGATGTAGAGACACCAGTGACGACACTGTAGCATGTAGAGCACCAGTGACGACACTGGTATGTAGAGCACCAGTGACGACACTGTAGTAGTAGACAGCAGTGACGACACTGTAGTATGTAGAGCAGCAGTGACGACACTGTAGTATGTAGAGCACAGTGACGACACTGTAGTATGTAGAGCACCATGACGACACTGTAGTATGAGAGCACCAGTGACGACACTGTAGCATTAGAGTACCAGTGACGACACTGTAGTATGTAGAGCACCAGTGACGACCTGTAGTATGTAGGCAGCAGTGACGACACTGTAGTATGTAGCAGCAGTGACGACACTGTAGTATGAGAGCACCAGTGACGACACTGTAGTATGTAGAGCACCAGTGACGACACTGTAGTATGTAGAGCAGTAGTGACGACACTGTGTATGTAGAGCACCAGTGACGACACTGTAGTATGTAGAGCACCAGTGACGACACTGTAGTATGTAGAGCACCAGTGACGACACTGTAGTATGTAGAGCACCAGTGACGACACTGTAGTATGTAGAGCACCAGTGACGACACTGTAGTATGTAGAGCACCAGTGACGACACTGTAGTATGTAGAGCAGCAGTGACGACACTGTAGTATGAAACAGAGATGAACACTGTAGCTGTAGAGCAGCTGACGACATTGTAGTGTAGAGCAGCAGTGACGACACTGTAGTATGTAGAGCACCAGTGACGACCAGTAGTATGTAGAGCACAGTGACGACACTGTAGCATGTAGAGCACCAGTGACGACACTGTAGTATGTAGAGCACCAGGAGCACTTAGTATGTAGAGCACCAGTGACGACACTGTAGATGTAGAGCACAGTGACACACTGTAGTATGTAGAGCACCAGTGACGACACTGTAGTATGTAGAGCACCAGTGACGACACTGTAGTATGTAGAGCACAGTGAAGCACTGTATGTAAAGCACCAGTGACGACACTATGTAGATGAGACACTGTAAGTGACACATGAGACATGTAGTAGTAGACACCAGTGAGACACTGTAGAGTAGACGAGACTGTAGTATGTAGAGCACCAGTACGACACTGTAGTATGTAGAGCACCAGTGACGACACGTGGCATGTAGAGACAGTGACGACACTGTAGTATGTGGCACAGTGCACCCTGAGTAGTGAGAGCAAACGACACTGTAGTATGTAGAGCACAGTGACGACACTGTAGTATGTGAGCACCAGTGACGACACTGTAGTATGTGAGCACAGTGACGACACTGTAGTATGTAGAGCACAGTGACACTGTGTATGTAGAGCACCAGTGACGACACTGTAGTATGTGAGCACCAGTGACGACACTGTAGTATGTGAGCACCAGTGACGACACTGAGTATGTGAGCACCAGTGACGACACTGTAGTATGTAGAGCACCAGTGACGCACTGTGTATGAGAGCACCAGTGACGACACTGAGTATTAGACACCAGTGACGACACTGTAGTATGTAGACACCAGTGACGACACTGTAGTATAAGAGCACCAGTGACGACACTGTAGTATGTAGAGCACAGTGACGACACTGTAGATGAGAGCAGTGACGACACTGAGATGTAGAGCACCAGTGACACACTGTAGTATGAGAGCACCAGAGACACTAGTGTGACGACACTGTAGTATGAGAGCCAGTGACGACACTGTAGTATGTAGAGCACAGTGACGACACTGTAGTATGTGAGCGCAGTGACGAACTGTATGTGGGGATGTATGGAGCACCAGTGACGACACTGAGTATGTAGAGCACCAGTGACGACACTGTGTATGTAGAGCACCGTGACGACACTGGTATGTAGAGCACCAGTGACGACACTGAGTAGTAGAGCACAGTGACGACACTGTAGTATGTAGAGCACCAGTGACGACACTGTAGTATGAGAGCACCAGTGACGACACTGTAGATGTAGAGCACAGTGACGACACTGTAGTATAGAGCACGTGACGACACTGAGATGTAGAGCACCAGTGACGACACTGTAGTATGTAGACACCAGTGACGACACTAGCATGTAGAGCACCAGTGACGACACTGTAGTATGTAGAGAGCAGTGACACACTGTAGTAGTAGAGCACCAGTGACGACACTGTAGTATGTAGACACCAGTGACGACACTGTAGATGTAGAGCACCAGTGAGACACTGTAGTATGTAGAGCACCAGTGACGACACTGTAGATGTAGAGCACCAGTGACGACACTGTATGTAGAGCACCAGTGACGACACTGTATGTGAGCACAGGACGACACTGTAGTATGTGAGCAAGTGACGACACTGTAGTATGTAGAGCACAGGACACACTGTAATGTAGAGCAAGGACGACACTGTGTATGTAGACACCAGGACGACGTAGAGTGAGCCAGTGACGACCTGTAGTATGTAGAGCACCATGACGACCTAGTATGTAGAGCAGCAGTGACGACACTAGTATGGAGCACAGACGACACTGAGATAGAGACCAGTGACGACACTGTAGATGTAGAGCACAGTGACACTAGTATGGAGCAGTGACGAATGTAGATGTAGAGACCAGTGACGACACTGTAGTATGTAGACCAGACGAACGGTTGCCAGGACGACATGTAAGCACCATACACACGTTGAAGCCTACCGTGTGACGACACGTAGTATGTAGAGCACCAGTGACGACACGTAGATGTAGAGCACCAGTGACGACACTGTAGTATGAGACACCAGTGACGACACTGTGATGTAGAGCACCAGTGACGACACTGTAGTAGAGCACAGTGACACACTGTAGTATGTAGAGCACCAGTGACGACACTGTAGTATGTAGAGCACCAGTGACGACACTGTAGTATGTAGAGCACCAGGACACTGAGTATGTAACACCAGTGACGACACTGTAGATGTGAGCACAGTGACGACACTGTAGTATGTGAGCACCAGTGACGACACTGGTTGGAAGTAACACGTAGAGAGACAGCAGTGACGACACTGTAGTATGTAGAGCACCAGTGACGACACTGTAGAGTAAGGCACCAGTGACGACACTGTAGATGTAGAGACCAGTGACGACACTGTAGTATGAGACACCAGTGACGACCTGTAGTATGTGAGCACAGTACGACACTGTATGTAGAGCACCAGTGACGACACTGTAGTATGTAGAGCACCAGTGACGACACTTAGTATGTAGAGCACAGTGACGACACTGTAGTATGTAACCAGTGACACACTGAGATTGACACCATGACGACACAGTATGGAGCACCAGTGACGACACTGTAGTATGAGAGCACCAGTGACGACACTGTAGTATGTAGAGCACCAGTGACGACCTGTAGTATGAGAGCACCGTGACGCACTGTAGTGTAGAGCACCAGTGACGACACTGTGTATTAGAGCACCAGTGACGACACTGTAGTATGTAGAGCACCAGTGACGACACTGTATGTAGAGCACCAGTGACGACATGTAGTATGTAGAGCACCAGTGACGACACTGTAGTATGTATAGCACAGACGACACGAGTATGTGACGTGACGACACTGTAGTATGTAGAGCACAGTGACGACACTGTAGTATGTAGAGCACCAGTGACGACACTGTAGTATGTAGAGCACCAGTGACGACACTGTAGTATGTAGAGCACCAGTGACGACACTGTAGTATGTAGAGCACCAGTAGTGACGACACTGTAGTATGTAGAGCACCAGTGACGACACTGTAGTATGTAGAGCACCAGTGACGACACTGTAGTATGTAGAGCACCAGTGACGACACTGTAGTATGTAGAGCACCAGTGACGACACTGTAGTATGTAGAGCACCAGTGACGACACTGTAGTATGTAGACAGCAGTGACGACACTGTAGTATGTAGAGCAGCAGTGACGACACTGTAGTATGTAGAGCAGCAGTGACGACACTGTAGATGTAGAGCACAGTGACGACACTGTAGTATGTAGAGCAGCAGTGACGACACTGTAGTATGTAGGGCACCAGTGACGACACGTAGTATGTAGAGCACCAGTGACGACACTGTAGCATAGGGTAGAGCACGATGTGGACCAGTGACACTGTAGTATGTAGAGCACCAGTGACGACACTGTAGCATGTAGAGCACCAGTGACGACACTGTAGTATGTAGAGCACCAGTGACGACACTGTAGTATGTAGAGCACCAGTGACGACACTGTAGTATGTAGAGCACCAGTGACGACACTGTAGCATGTAGAGCACCAGTGACGACACTGTAGTATGTAGAGCACCAGTGACGACACTGTAGTATGTAGAGCACCAGTGACGACACTGTAGTATGTAGAGCACCAGTGACGACACTGTAGTATGTAGAGCAGCAGTGACGACACTGTAGTATGTAGAGCAGCAGTGACGACACTAGTATGTAGAGCAGCAGTGACGACACTGTAGCATGTAGAGCACCAGTGACGACACTGTAGCATGTAGAGCACCAGTGACGACACTGTAGTATGTAGAGCACCAGTGACGACACTGTAGCATGTAGAGTACCAGTGACGACACTGTAGTATGTAGACTCGGGTTCGCAGAGCTGCATATCCGGGTTTGTGGGTCCTCGAGAACCCAGCTTCGGTAATGCGACAAACCCTCAGGGGAGGCTTGTGGTTCCCTAGGCTCAATTTTTCGGTCCGCCATAATTGGATTTCAGGTCCCAGGGACCGACTGGACCAGCAGCTGACAGTTGTATTACTGACGCTTACTCAAAGTCAGGTCCCACGCGTCAGCTGGTGCTGAGAGAGGGAGAGGAGAGAGAGAGAGAGAGAGAGAGAGAGAGAGAGAGAGAGAGAGGGAGAGAGGAGAGAGAGAGAGAGAGAGAGAGAGAGAGAGAGAGAGAGAGAGAGATAACAACAGGTGGTTAGAGTCCACACAACAACTCGTCAGAACAGTAAAAAAAAAAGAGGTCTTCTTCAACCTTTCCTCTCCCTTCTTTTTTATATTCCCTCTCTCCCCACTTTTATATTTTATTCCTCATCATCCTCTTTCGCTTTTTCTTTCTTCTTTTTTTCTTCCTCTGCTCAAAATCTCTCTCTCTCTCTCTCTCTCTCTCTCTCTCTCTCTCTCTCTCTCTCTCTCTCTCTCTCTCTCTCTCTCTCTCTCTCTCTCTCAGTTGATTTATGAAAGGTTTTCGATAATTAATTTTGTATTCATTTGGTAAATTATTTTCTCGGAAACAGAAGCGAATCAGCTCCCTGATTATTATTATTATTATTATTATTATTATTATTATTATTATTATTATTATTATTATTATTATTATTATTATTATTACTGGGTGAAATTATTATAATAAAATTAATAAAAATAATAACGACAACAATAGTAATAATAATAATAATAATAATAATGTTTAAAACCTTAATTCATTAATGTTGAAGTTTGTAATACAGGCGTTGCTGCTCTTATTACATCACCATTAAGAGCTAGAGACTCTTATTACTTCACCATTAAGAGCTAGAGACTCTTATTACATCACCATTAAGAGCTAGAAACTTATTATTTCACATTAAGAGCTAGAGACTTATTATTTCACCATTAAGAGCTAGAGACTCTTATTACTTCACCATTAAGAGCTAGATACTCTTATTAAATCACCATTAAGAGCTAGAGACTCTTATTACTTCACCATTAAGAGCTAGAGACTTATTACTTCACCATTAAGAGCTAGAGACTTATTACTTCACCATTAAGAGCTAGATACTCTTATTAAATCACCATTAAGAGCTAGAGACTCTTATTACTTCACCATTAAGAGCTAGAGACTTATTACTTCACCATTAAGAACTAGAGACTTATTACTTCACCATTAGGAGCTAGAGACTTTTATTACACTACCATTAAGAGTTAGAGACTCTTATTACTTCACCATTATGAGGAAGAGACTTATTACTTCACCATTAAGAGTTAGAGATTCTTATTACATCACCATTAAGAGCTAGAGACTCTTATTACTTCACCATTAAGAGTTAGAGACTCTTATTACTTCACCATTAAGAGATAGAGACTCTTATTACTTCACCAATAAGAGCTAGAGACTCTTATTACTTCACCATTAAGAGCTAGAGACTTATTACTTCACCATAAAAAGTTAGACTCTTATTACATCACCATTAAGAGCTAGAGACTCTTATTACTTCAACATTAAGAGTTAGAGACTCTTATTACTTCACCAATAAGAGCTAGAGACTCTTATTACTTCACCATTAAGAGCTAGAGACTTATTACTTCACCATAAAGAGTTAGACTCTTATTGCATCACTATTAAGAGCCAGAGACTCTTATTGCATCACCATTAAGAGCCAGAGACTCTTATTGCATCACCATTAAGAGCCAGAGACTCTTATTGCATCACCATTAAGAGCCAGAGACTCTTATTGCATCACCATTAAGAGCCAGAGACTATTATTGCATCACCATTAAGAGCCAGAGACTCTTATTGCATCACCATTAAGAGCCAGAGACTCTTATTGCATCACCATTAAGAGCCAGAGACTCTTATTGCATCACAATTAAGAGCCAGAGACTCTTATTGCATCACCATTAAGAGCCAGAGACTCTTATTGCATCACCATTAAGAGCCAAAGACTCTTATTGCATCACCATTAAGAGCCAGAGACTCTTATTGCATCACCATTAAGAGCCAGAGACTCTTATTGCATCACCATTAAGAGCCAGAGACTCTTATTGCATCACCATTAAGAGCCAGAG
>WNWK01002206.1:100000-102500 GCA_009830355.1 Cherax destructor
GTCGCCTGCAGGTGGCGGTGGAGGCGAGGATGTTACTCAAACTTACCGTAAACTAGACCGGCGGCTATCACCGGAACCGGAACTTATTTCGTGCTTTCAGTTATTAGAAAGTTCCTCTTCTTTTGTTTCTGCTTTCCCCTCTCCCTCCTCCTTTGATTCCTCCACTTTCTCTCTCCATACTCAAGATCTTTCTCACACCACTCGCACACATACTTCTATTAACACACCTACACACACTCTCTCACACACACACACACATACACACACTGGCAGTACTCAGTCGCTGAGGACAAGTGAAAGTCTCAGAGTAACAATTATCTCAGCTAGTTTAGCAGATGCTGGGATTGTCTGGCTGTGTGTGTGTGTTAGTTAGTTACCATTTTGTCCTAGGCACATGTCAATTAGACACTGTGTGTGTGTGTGTGTGTGTGGTGATAGACGCACAGGTAGTGGGAATGGGAGAGATACACAGGTAGTGGGAATGAGAGAGATACACAGGTAGTGGGAATGGGAGAGATACACAGGTAGTGGGAATGGAGAGATACACAGGTAGTGGGAATGGAGAGATACACAGGTAGTGGGAATGGGAGAGATACACAGGTAGTGGGAATGGGAGAGATACACAGGTAGTGGGAATGGGAGAGATACACAGGTAGTGGGAATGGGAGAGATACACAGGTAGTGGGAATGGGAGAGAAGCACAGGTAATTAGTCTTCAATTACTGGTGATGGTTCCTTGCCTCCTCCCCTTCCCAACTCCGCCCCCTTCCCCCACCCTCGCCTCCCCTCCCCCACCCCCTGCCACCCCTGCCCTCTGTCACTGGTGCCATCACTAACGTCATTACCGCTAGCTAACGCAATCACCGGCAGCCGTTACCACCCCTACCACCACCAACAACAACCACAACTATAACCATCATAATCACCTACAACCACTACAATCACTTACAGCTACCACCATCGCCCACAGCTACAACAAACAACACCATCTACAACCATCCCAATCATCTACAACCACCACAATCACCTACAATCATCTACAACCATCACAATCGCCTACAATAACCACCACCACCCAGCAATACCTGGGTATCTTTGTTAATGAATAAGACATGTTTACAACATTTGGGTAACTGGTTTTGTATTGCAGCTGTGGTGGTTGTGGTACCACCATCCTGGTAGCAAAACTTTGAAATGATGAGCTGAGGGTTAACTAGTGGCGCTGTGTACTCCAGTACTATTTCTTATGCTGTGTTGAGATTACTAAAAGTTATTCTTGTGTCTGCTATGTCTGTGGTAGCTTACCTGAGTGTGATCATCTGTTTCATCTCTCCGACAGGTGCTGACAGCTGCTCCTCGTCTCTCAGTGCCAGCCCAAACTGGCACTGGTCGACTTTTTAGTGCCAAACACTCCTGTCAGTGACACAGTTTCACTGTCAGCCGTCAGAGAAGAGAAGACTTACGTTACTGCCCCTCTCTCTCTCGTCTCAGTGACCTACTGTCCTGTCAGTGACAGACACCTGTCACTACCTGTCTCATGCGTCACTCACACGCCACTTGGCCCACGCCCCCAGACTGGAGCGGCAGCTGGTGTCCAGTAAGTGGCGCGTGACTGTCAGCGAAGTGAAGGAGAGTCGTCGCCAGTAGCTGCTTCACCACCAACACCGTCACCAACACCCCCTACACTATAGCAGCCTTCCTTCCGTCAGTCGGCGTCCTCCTCCAACACTCCAGACATCTTCAACAGCCTTGATATCACCACCAAATACCCCAAAATCCTCACCAACAATCACCGCCAACAGCTCGAGCATCACCAACAGCTCAGACGTCAACACCATCACCTCTTTCTTTTACACCAACATCATTTTGAACGGCAGCTCATTTTCCATCAGAAAAATTGCCGCCCCACCAAGACCACTTCTAGCGAGGTCACCGCCGTCACACATCTCATCTATCAATCTACTACTTCTTCAACTGACGCAAACCAATCTCCATCAGTCCCTACGTTCTATCTTACCGGCCTCCACCGTTTTCACAACTCATTAGGCAGATTTCCCCCCCACCGTCCCCATCATCACCAGGCAACGCCAAGATCCACCACCACAATCACCACCATTCCCCACCTATCACCTCCTTGACCAACATCACCACCAATAGCAGCTGCTACCCTCTCCCAACACCGGTTCCAGCACCTGCATAGACCGAGCCCTAACCACCACCAACAACGGTGGAGAAGCCTCCCTCAGACGTGTCCTCCCCATCACCACCAACACCGGCTGCCTCACCATCAAACGTGCCCCCAGCGCCACCAACACCACGGCGACCACCACCAAGATCTTCAACGACCTGACCTCGGAGGGCGCCGGGTCTTGTGAGCTGACCCAGGTCCAGCACTACAATGACCTGGCGCGCTCCAAGACCACCAACATGGACTCGAAGAATGCTGACCTCAAGGATAAGAACAAACTCAACGACTCTCCCAGGGACAAGCTGGTCAACA
>WNWK01002206.1:107500-127500 GCA_009830355.1 Cherax destructor
CTTGCTACCACCATGCTGTCTACCCTGCTACTCCTGCTTGCTACCACCATGCTGTCTACCCTGCTACCCCTGCTTGCTACCACCATGCTGTCTACCCTGCTACCCTGCTTGCTACCACCATGCTGTCTACCCTGCTACCCCTGCTTGCTACCACCATGCTGTTCCCTGCTACCCTCTGCTTGCTACCACCATGCTGTCTCCCTGCTACCCCTGCTTGCTACCACCATGCTGTCTACCCTGCTACCCTGCTTGCTACCACCATGCTGTCTACCCTGCTACTCCTGCTTGCTACCACCATGCTGTCTACCCTGCTACCCCTGCTTGCTACCACCATGCTGTCTACCCTGCTACCCCTGCTTGCTACCACCATGCTGTCTACCCTGCTACCCCTGCTTGCTACCACCATGCTGTCTCCCTGCTACCCTGCTTGCTACCACCATGCTGTCTACCCTGCTACCTCTGCTTGCTACCACCATCCTGTCTACCCTGCTACCCCTGCTTGCTACCACCATGCTGTCTACCCTGCTACCCCTGCTTGCTACCACCATGCTGTCTACCCTGATACCCCTGCTTGCTACCACCATGCTGTCTACCCTGCTACCCTGCTTGCTACCACCATGCTGTCTACCCTGCTACCCCTGCTTGCTATCACCTTGCTGTCTACCCTGTTACCCTGCTTGCTAGCACCATACTGTCTACCCTGCTACCCTGCTTGTTACCACCATGCTGTCTACCCTGCTACCCTGCTTGCTACCACCATGCTGTCAACCCTGCTACCCCTGTTTACTACCACCATAATGTCTCCCCTGCTACCCCTGCTTGCTACCACCATGCTGTCTACCCTGCTACCCCTGCTTCCTACCACCATGATGTCTACCCTGCTACCCCTGCTTGCTACCACCATGCTGTATACCCTGCTACCCCTGCTTGCTACCACCATGCTGTCTTCCCTCTACCCCTGCTTGCTACCACCATGCTGTCTACCATGCTACCCCTGCTGGCTACCACCATGCTGTCTACCCTGCTACCCCTGCTTGCTACCACCATGCTGTCTACCCTGCTACCCCTGCTTGCTATCACCATGCTGTCTACCTGCTACCCCTGCTTGCTACCACCATACTGTCTACCCTGCTACCCCTGCTTGCTACTACCATGCTGTCTACCCTGCTACCCCTGCTTGCTACCACCATGATGTCTACCCTGCTACCCCTGTTTGCTACCACCATGCTATCTACCCTGCTACCCCTGCTTGCTACCACTATGCTGTCTACCCTGCTACCCCTGCTTGCTACCAACATACTGTCTATCCTGCTACCCCTGCTTGCTACCACCATGCTGTCTACCCTGCTACCCCTGCTTGCTACCACCATGCTGTCTACCCTGATACCCCTGCTTGCTACCACCATGCTGTCTACCCTGCTACCCCTGCTGGCTACCACCATGCTGTCTACCCTGCTACCCCTGCTTGCTACCACCATGTGTCTACCCTGCTACCCCTGCTTGCTACCACCATGCTGTCTACCCTGCTACCCCTGCTTGCTACACCATACTATCTACCCTGCTACCCCTGCTTGCTACCACATGCTGTCTACCCTGCTACCCTGCTTGCTACCACCATGCTGTCTACCCTGCTACCCCTGTTTGCTACCACCATGCTGTCTACCCTGCTACCCCTGCTTGCTACCACTATGCTGTCTACCCTGCTACCCCTGCTTGCTACCAACATATTGTCTATCCTGCTACCCTGCTTGCTACCACCATGCTGTCTACCCTGCTACCCTGCTTGCTACCACCATGCTGTCTACCCTGATACCCTGCTTGCTACCACCATGCTGTCTACCCTGCTACCCCTGCTTGCTACCACCATACTGTCTACCCTGCTACCCCTGCTTGCTACCACCATGCTGTCTACCCTGCTACCCCTGCTTGCTACCACCAAGCTGTCTACCCTGGTACCCCTTCTTGCTACCACCATGCTGTCTCCCCTGCTACCCCTGCCTGCTACCACCATGCTGTCTACCCTGCTACCCCTGCTTGCTACCACCATACTGTCTACCCTGCTACCTCTGCTTGCTACCACTATGCTGTCTACCCTGCTACCCCTGCTTGCTACCACCATGCTGTCTACCCTGCTACCCCTGCTTGCTACCACTATACTGTCTACCCTGTTACCCCTGCTTGCTACCACCATGCTGTCTACCCTGCTACCCCTGCTTGCTACCACCATGCTGTCTACCCTGCTACCCCTGCCTGCTCCTCCAGTTTTCAACTGGGCCTCTTATAAGGTATAGCACCAAATGTTTCATGCTGCGGTAGAATGTACATCCCTCTCATCCCTTCCGTGTATGCGTGAGTGTGTGCGTGTTCGTGTGGCAATTGGAGCTTGGGGTTTAAAGCCTGTCGACTACACGAGGGTCATTAAGGCTGCATGTCACCTGTTTTCCCCTCCCATCAAAAATATTCCAATCCCTAAAATAGGGATTAAAATCTCAGCGTATGTAAGCTAGTAGACATAGACTCCCGGTGTACATATCGTGTGCGTGTACTCGTGTGTGAGTGCCTGTGTGTGTGTCTGGTGGGTGATTGTTAGAGGCAGTAATGTCCGTGGCTCGCGTGTTCTCATCTACTTCGCCTATATTAAAGTCCTCCACTTCACATTCTTCTCCCCGACCATCTGCGTTATGGCGCTCCACCGCCGCCTTCACAAGTTGTTTTTGAAAGTTGCGGCAATCCGGATTTAAAGTCAAGTTCGCAATATATCCGGATTTGTTTGGAGACTTCTGTTCAGTATTATGGAATGAGTTTGTCAGCGACGCATCCCAAGTTAGCGAGGCGTTAACAGTGGACAAGAATCCGGCTTCCGGAGCAAGTTCGTAATTACTGTATGTGAATTTATAAAAAAAAAAAATACAAAAAAAAAAAAAATACAGTGCTTGATTGATGAGAAAATCCTAATGCGTAAATTATAAAATTTCAGGAATCCGGATTCAAACAATGGTTCATAAATCATTTACGAGAGTCTGAATAATTTTGTTCGGCTATCAAGCTTGAATTCCACTGTTTATTATTTATATTTTGCAATTGTTTGTTGGGATTAAATTAATTATTTATTTATACAGGTCTGAACATAACTGTTTACACACACACATACACACCATGTCTCCTATCGTGTAAAAAACAATGTTATTATTTTTTTTTTTGCATTTTACCATCAATATTTTCCTTGTGACAGGTGCCCCGTCTTCAGATATGGCTGAGTACAGACCAAACAAGCAGGGACCCTCCCCCTGAGGAACACCAGGTCCTTAATAACACCAGGGAACCGCTGCCCAAGTAAGTACCAGGTTATATTGTCAAGGACACCAGGTCAGGAGAGGCCAGGTCCTAGAACTAAGGTGCCACAAGAGGTCACAGGTCAGGTCAGGTCATGTCCTGAAGGACTCCAGGTCAGGAGAGGCCACGTACCAGAACCAAGGTGCCACAAGAGGTCACAGGTCAGTTTAGGTCTTGTCCTGAAGGACACCTGGTCAGGAGAGGCCAGGTTCTCAACGCCAAGATACCACAAGAGGTCACAGGTCAGGTCAGGTCACACTACACTGTCCTCACCTCAGCCATAACGTCACACACGGCTGAGCAAACTCTCCATTTGCCGCTTTTCACCTTTTTTCAGTAAAGTTACGAGAAGTAAACTTCAGAATAGTCTCTCCTAACTTTCCTCTCCTCTGCTTCACAATCTTCTCCTTCTTTCTTCTTCTTCTTCTTCTCTTTCTTCTTCTTCTTCTTCTTCTTCTTCTTCTTCTTCTTCTTCTTCTTCTTCTTCTTCTTCTTCTTCTTCTTCCTCCTCCTCGTTAGGTTGGAAATGAGCCTGACAACAGAGCGATACACTTCACAACAGGCAGCAACGGCAGGAAGGTAAATCTTACTTCTTACAACAGGAGAATCGCCCTTGAAGGCAAAAGAATGAGAAGCGAGCAAATAGCGTATTTAAATGTTAATGGATTTCCATTTATGTTCGAGGTTTGTTGAGTGGTCTCTTAAGGGAAGAGAGAGAGAGAGAGAGAGAGAGAGAGAGAGAGAGAGAGAGAGAGAGAGAGAGAGAGAGAGAGAGAATGGAGTATGTATTTGGTAAGCAATAACAAACAAAGTTTGCATAATTGGGGAAAAATCAAGCGGTGTTCCACAGGGGTCAGTGTTGGGACACTTGTTGTTCATAATATGCATAAACGACATAGACGAAGGGAATGAATAGCGTCGTAAGCAAGTTTGACAGTGACACTAAAATAATCCGTAGAATAAATTCTGAGGACCAGGATAAGCTGATTTTGTGGTGGGAGAAACGTCCGATGTAAAGTTGTGATGTAAATGACTTTAAAAAGCCGACATGTTGAAGAATGAGAAACTTGTGCAACATTTTGGGAATCTTACCAGCCTTGGGAAGGTGTTAGGGGATCTGATTGGTTACTTGCGGATGGCGATGAGTTCCCCTGTTGGCTAGATGCAGTGTCAACAATATCATATATCTGATTGGTCATATGATCATAGCTGTTTTATATAAAATCATAGCTGAGTCATATAAGGTCATAGCTGTGTTATATAAGGTTATAGCTGTCATATATGGTCATAACCGCGTCATATAAGGTCATAGCTGAGTTATATAAGGTCATAGCTGTGTTATAAGGTCATAGCTGCTTCATATAAGATCATAGCTGTGTCATATAAGGTCATAGCTGAGTCATATAAAGTCATAGCTCTGTTATATAAGGTCATAGCTGAGTCATATAAGGTCATAGCTGTGTTATATAAGGTCATAGCTGAGTCATATAAGGTCATAGCTGTGTTATATAAGGTCATAGCTGAGTCATATAAGGTCATAGCTGTGTCATATAAGGTCATAGCTGAGTCATATAAGGTCATAGCTGTGTCATATAAGGTCATAGCTGAGTCATATAAGGTCATAGCTGAGTCATATAAGATCATAGCTGTGTTATATAAGGTCATAGCTGTGTCATATAAGGTTATAGCTGAGTCATATAAGGTCATAGCTGTGTTATATAAGGTCATAGCTGAGTCATATAAGATCATAGCTGTGTTATATAAGGTCATAGCTGAGTCATATAAGGTCATAGCTGTGTCATATAAGGTCATAGCTGCGTCATATAAGATCATAACTGCGTCATATAGGGTCATAGCTGCGTCATATAAGGTCACAGCTGCGTCATATAAGGTCATAGCTGCATCATATAAGGAGATAAATCTGTTATTACTTGACCACGTCGTGGAAGCAGCTTCAGGCAGAATTATTCAGGTGTTTTATTCCTCTTGTTTATCTAATATTATTCAGGTGTTATATTCCTCTTGTTTATCTAATATTATTCAGGTGTTTTATTCCTCTTGTTTATCTAATATTATTCAGGTGTTTTATTCCTCTTGTTTATCGAATATTATTCAGGTGTTTTATTCCACTTATTTATTAAATATTATTCAGTTGTTTTATTCCACTTATTTATCTATTATGTGGCGACGTTTCGCTCTCCAGGAGCTTCGTCAGGCCGTTACCTTGATAAAGCTCCTGGAGAGCGAAACGTTGCCACAATAAAATGTCGCATTACTTGCACTTGTGTCCTCTTACCCAACATATTGTCGGTAATTCTACCAACATTATTGCAATCATTTTTCTGCGTTCGTAAGACATAACTTGGCCACATATGCCTTTTCTGGGTCCTTGGCATAGCCCAGCATGGCCCAGCATGGCCTAAGAAACTCGTCTCCCACGTGAAATTCATCATTGGCCATAAATAACACCTGGAAGAAATTGTTTGGTCTAATTGCCATATTAAAAATATGACTCAGCAGGTAAAAAAAAAGGTAGGTGGCTAGGCTAGAGTACGCTAGGCTAAAGTAGGCTAGGCTAGAGTAGGCTAGGCTAGAGTAGGCTAGGCTAGAGTAGGCTAGGTTAGAGTAGGCTAGGCTAGAGTAGGCTACGCTAGAGTAGGCTAGGTTAGAGTAGGCTAGGCTAGAGTAAGCTAGGTTAGAGTAGGCTACGCTAGAGTAGGCTACGCTAGAGTAGGCTAGGCTAGGAAACATTTTGGATAGACTAAGCTAGGTAGAGTCACATGCATTGGTATCACAGGAAGATTTATATCCGAATGGATTGGTAATCCCTGGAGTGTGGCGGGTATGAGGGCGGGTATGAGGGCGGGTGTGAGGGCTTCTACTCTCTCACACTCTACACTTCCTCCACACCCTAGATATGGACGACACTATTGTCTTGGGATACAAAATTCAGTTCTCTCTCTCTCTCTCTCTCTCTCTCTCTCTCTCTCTCTCTCTCTCTCTCTCTCTCTCTTTTCGCTCTCTCTCTCTCTCTCTCTCTCTCTCTCTATCTATCTATCTATCTCTCTCTCTCTCCTTGACACACACTGATAATGCATTATGATCCATAATTAGGTATTCCCGAAGGTCGAATTTTAAGTAATTACCTGATTTTTTCACCTTTTTTTCTTTCTCAAGCTTTTGTTTTTATGTTTGATAACGAGAAGGTCACTTCCGGTGGACTTTATATTTTCAGCACTTGTAGGTGACTAGTACCAGACTCTAGCAACACTGGACCAGTGTAGGTGACTAGTACCAGACTCTAGCAACACTGGACAAGTGTAGGTGACTAGTACCAGACTCTAGCAACACTGGACAAGTGTAGGTGACTAGTACCAGACTCTAGCAACACTGGACAAGTGTAGGTGACTAGTACCAGACTCTAGCAACACTGGACAAGTGTAGGTGACTAGTACCAGACTCTAGCAACACTGGACCAGTGTAGGTGACCAGTACCAGACTCTAGCAACACTGGACCAGTGTAGGTGACTAGTACCAGACTCTAGCAACACTGGACAAGTGTAGGTGACTAGTACCAGACTCTAGCAACACTGGACAAGTGTAGGTGACTAGTACCAGACTCTAGCAACACTGGACCAGTGTAGGTGACCAGTACCAGACTCTAGCAACACTGGACAAGTGTAGGTGACTAGTACCAGACTCTAGCAACACTGGACCAGTGTAGGTGACCAGTACCAGACTCTAGCAACACTGGACAAGTGTAGGTGACTAGTACCAGACTCTAGCAACACTGGACAAGTGTAGGTGACTAGTACCAGACTCTAGCAACACTGGACAAGTGTAGGTGACCAGTACCAGACTCTAGCAACACTGGACAAGTGTAGGTGACCAGTACCAGACTCTAGCAACACTGACAAGTGTAGGTGACTAGTACCAGACTCTAGCAACACTGGACAAGTGTAGGTGACTAGTACCAGACTCTAGCAACACTGGACAAGTGTAGGTGACTAGTACCAGACTCTAGCAACACTGGACAAGTGTAGGTGACTAGTACCAGACTCTAGCAACACTGGACAAGTGTAGGTGACCAGTACCAGACTCTAGCAACACTGGACAAGTGTAGGTGACTAGTACCAGAATCTAGCAACACTGGACAAGTGTAGGTGACTAGTACCAGACTCTAGCAACACTGGACCAGTGTAGGTGACTAGTACCAGACTCTAGCAACACTGGACAAGTATAGGTGACTAGTACCAGACTCTAGCAACACTGGACCAGTGTAGGTGACTAGTACCAGACTCTAGCAACACTGGACAAGTGTAGGTGACCAGTACCAGACTCTAGCAACACTGGACCAGTGTAGGTGACTAGTACCAGACTCTAGCAACACTGGACAAGTGTAGGTGACCAGTACCAGACTCTAGCAACACTGGACAAGTGTAGGTGACCAGTACCAGACTCTAGCAACACTGGACAAGTGTAGGTGACCAGTACCAGACTCTAGCAACACTGGACAAGTGTAGGTGACCAGTACCAGACTCTAGCAACACTGGACAAGTGTAGGTGACTAGTACCAGACTCTAGCAACACTGGACAAGTGTAGGTGACTAGTACCAGACTCTAGCAACACTGGACAAGTGTAGGTGACTAGTACCAGACTCTAGCAACACTGACAAGTGTAGGTGACATAAGACTCTACAACACTGACAGTGTAGGTGACAGTACCAGACTCTAGCAACACTGACAAGTGTAGTGACTAGCCAGACTCTAGCAACACTGACAAGTGTAGGTGACAGTACCAGACCTGCAACACTGACAAGTGTAGGTGACCAGTACCAGACTCTAGCAACACTGGACAAGTGTAGGTGACAGTACCAGACTCAGCAACACTGAAAGGGTGACCAGTACCAGACTCAGCAACACTGGACGAGGACCAGTACCAGACTCTAGCACACTGGACAAGTGTAGGTGACTAGTACCAGACTCTAGCAACACTGGACAAGTGTAGGTGACTAGTACCAGACTCTAGCAACACTGGACAAGTGTAGGTGACCAGTACCAGACTCTAGCAACACTGGACAAGTGTAGGTGACTAGTACCAGACTCTAGCAACACTGACAAGTGTAGGTGACTAGTACCAGACTCTAGCAACACTGGACAAGTGTAGGTGACCAGTACCAGACTCTAGCAACACTGACAAGTGTAGTGACCAGTACCAGACTCTAGCAACACTGGACAAGTGTAGGTGACCAGTACCAGACTCTAGCAACACTGGACAAGTGTACGTGACCAGTACCAGACTCTAGCAACACTGGACCAGTGTAGGTGACAGTACCAGACTCTAGCAACACTGGACAGTGTAGGTGACTAGTACCAGACTCTAGCAACACTGGACAAGTGTAGTGACAGTACCAGACTCTAGCAACACTGGACAAGTGTAGGTGACCAGTACCAGACTCTAGCAACACTGGACAAGTGTAGGTGACAGTACCAGACTCTAGCAACACTGGACCAGTGTAGGTGACTAGTACCAGACTCTAGCAACACTGGACAAGTGTAGGTGACTAGTACCAGACTCTAGCAACACTGGACAAGGAGGTGACAGTACCAGACTCTAGCAACACTGACAAGTGTAGGTGACCAGTACCAGACTCTAGCAACACTGGACAGTGTAGGTGACCAGTACCAGACTCTAGCAACACTGGACAAGTGTAGGTGACTAGTACCAGACTCTAGCAACACTGGACCAGTTAGTGACAGTACCAGACTCTAGCAACACTGGACAAGATAGGTGACCAGTACCAGACTCTAGCAACACTGGACAAGTGTAGGTGACCAGTACCAGACTCTAGCAACACTGGACAAGTGTAGGTGACTAGTACCAGACTCTAGCAACACTGGACAAGTGTAGGTGACTAGTACCAGACTCTAGCAACACTGGACAAGTGTAGGTGACCAGTACCAGACTCTAGCAACACTGGACAAGTGTAGTGACCAGTACCAGACTCTAGCAACACTGGACAAGTGTAGGTGACTAGTACCAGACTCTAGCAACACTGGACAAGTGTAGGTGACTAGTACCAGACTCTAGCAACACTGGACAAGTGTAGGTGACTAGTACCAGACTCTAGCAACACTGACAAGTGAGGTGACAGTACCAGACTCTAGCAACACTGGACAAGGAGGTGACTAGTACAGACTCTAGCAACACTGGACAGTAGGTGACTAGTACCAGACTCTAGCAACACTGGACAATGTAGGTGACCAGTACCAGACTCTAGCAACACTGGACAAGTGTAGGTGACTAGTACCAGACTCTAGCAACACTGGACAAGTGTAGGTGACTAGTACCAGACTCTAGCAACACTGGACAAGTGTAGGTGACTAGTACCAGACTCTAGCAACACTGGACAAGTGTAGGACTAGTACCAGACTTAAAAACACTGTACCGTTAAGTATATACCCTGACTTTTCAGAAATGACAAGGTAGGTGACAGTACCAGACTCAAACACTGGACAAGGAGTGACATACAGACCAGCAACACTGACAGGAGTGAAGTACCAGACCAGCAACACTGAGGTGTACCATACCAGACCTAGAACACTGACAGTGTAGGTGACAGTACCAGACTCTAAAATGACAGTGTAGATAGTACCAGACTCTAGCAACACTGACAAGTGTGGTGACTAGCCAGACTCAAAACTGACAAGTGTGACAGTACCAGACTAGAACTACGTTATCAAATAAACCTGACGTTTGCTTAAGACAGACTCTAGCAACACTGGACAAGTGTAGGTGACCAGTACCAGACTCTAGCAACACTGGACAAGTGTAGGTGACTAGTACCAGACTCTAGCAACACTGGACAGTGTAGGTGACCAGTACCAGACTCTAGCAACACTGGACAAGTGTAGGTGACTAGTACCAGACTCTAGCAACACTGGACAAGTGTAGGTGACTAGTACCAGACTCTAGCAACACTGGACAAGTGTAGGTGACCAGTACCAGACTCTAGCAACACTGGACAAGTGTAGGTGACCAGTACCAGACTCTAGCAACACTGGACCAGTGTAGGTGACTAGTACCAGACTCTAGCAACACTGGACCAGTGTAGGTGACTAGTACCAGACTCTAGCAACACTGGACAAGTGTAGGTGACCAGTACCAGACTCTAGCAACACTGGACAAGTGTACGTGACCAGTACCAGACTCTAGCAACACTGGACAAGTGTAGGTGACTAGTACCAGACTCTAGCAACACTGGACAAGTGTAGGTGACCAGTACCAGACTCTAGCAACACTGGACAAGTGTAGGTGACTAGTACCAGACTCTAGCAACACTGGACAAGTGTAGGTGACTAGTACCAGACTCTAGCAACACTGGACAAGTGTAGGTGACTAGTACCAGACTCTAGCAACACTGGACAAGAGAAGGTGACTAGTACCAGACTCTAGCAACACTGGACCAGTGTAGGTGACTAGTACCAGACTCTAGCAACACTGGACAAGTGTAGGTGACCAGTACCAGACTCTAGCAACACTGGACAAGTGTAGGTGACTAGTACCAGACTCTAGCAACACTGGACCAGTGTAGGTGACTAGTACCAGACTCTAGCAACACTGGACAAGTGTAGGTGACTAGTACCAGACTCTAGCAACACTGGACAAGTGTAGGTGACTAGTACCAGTACTAGTAAAATAGCGTGATTTCTTGTTTTATTCCGGTTAAATTAATATACCTCCTCTGAACGTTTTCAGTATTTAATGAAGAATGAGACACTTTTGATACATTTAAGAATCTTTATTGTGGAAACGTTTCGCCAACCAGCGCCTTCTTCAGTCCAGTACAAAGAAGAACAGTGGAAGAAGAAAAGGCGTTTGAGGTAATCAGTCCTCAGGATGGAGTCGATGACTGATCACAGACTCCAGCCTGAGGGACTGATTCCCTCAAACTCCTTCTGATCTTCAACCAGTCTTCTCTGTATTGGACTGATGAAGCCACTGGCTGGCGAAACGTTTCTCAATAAAGATATGCAAATGTACCACAAGTGTCTAATTCATCAACCAGTTGATTGTCTGAACCAGTTATCTACACCACCTGGAGATAACTGGTATAAAATACCATTTATCTACACCACCTGGAGATAACTGGTATAAAATACCATTTATCTACACCACCTGGAGATAACTGGTATAAAATGCCAGTTATCTACACCACCTGGAGATAACTGGTATAAAATACCAGTTATCTACACCACCTGGAGATAACTGGTATAAAATACCAGTTATCTACACCACCTAGAGATAACTGGTATAAAATACCAGTTATCTACACCACCTAGAGATAACTGGTATAAAATACCAACACGATGGGGGAAAATAAACACAAATGCAGTTATAATGTGACCCTTTATTGACAACGTTTCGCCTACACAGTGGGCTTTATCAAGTCACAAACAGATCTACCTGGGTAAGGTAGTGACCAGCACGGGACCTGCAGGTCACTCCTTACCCAGGTAGATCTGTTTGTGGGCGAAAAGTCGCCAATAAAGGATCGCATTGTAACTGCATTTGTGTTTATTCTTCCATCTACAGTATCTGTTTGGTTTTGGTGGCGCTCAGGCAAGTCTGTTGACGTAGTGCAATGGTTGAACAATAAATTGGGTTCCGTCTCGTACCTGGAGAATGACGCATCGGATCGGCTGTAAACTTCCATCACTGTTGTGTCCTGCTTAGAAGAAGGTTGCTGTATTTAATGGAGGATGTTGATGCCATTTTGACACTTTTAATCTCAAAAAGGTACAGTGTTGTTTTATATTATTGCTTTATTTTGCAAATCTAAATTGAATTATTGGGAGAGAGAGAGAGAGAGAGAGAGAGAGAGAGAGAGAGAGAGAGAGAGAGAGAGAGAGAGAGAGAGATGAAGAGAGAGAGAGAGAGAGACAGACAGACAGACAGAGATGAAGAGAGAGATGAAGAGAGAGAGAGAGAGACAGACAGACAGACAGAGATGAAGAGAGAGATGAAGAGAGAGAGAGAGAGAGACAGAGATGAAGAGAGAGAGAGACAGAGAGACATGAAGAGAGAGAGAGATGAAGAGAAAGAGAGATGAAAAGAGGGAGAGACAGACAGACAGACAAAGAGACAGAGAGAGATAAAGAGAGAGAGACAGGCATGAATGGACAACTAGATCACAAGATTAGTGAGAAAGCAGAGGGATAGAGGCAGACCGGGAGTGTTGAGCCCTGGCCTGGTGACGCCTCACTATCCCAGCCTATCCCCCACCTATCCCGCACTTGTCCCCCACCTGTCCCCATCTATCTACCATCTACCCTACCTATCCATTTATCCGTTACATATCCCCATCTGTCCACACAATATCCAGCTGCTCTAGTCATTTCCTCGCCCCCTATCCTAAACACCCATCCTTTAATCCCAGCATTATTTTCCCTTCTGTTGTTACTTCTTCGCTATTATTCCTCTTCCCCTGCCACCCCTGGCCTCCCCCTACCACTCCCCTGCCACCTCCCCAGCCATACTCTGTCATCATGTAGTGTCAGATTGTGTGTAGATTCCAGCCTCCTAGCGTATGTGTGTGTGTATTCACCTATTTGTGGTTGCAGGTGTCGATTCATAGCTCCTGGCCCCGCCTCTTCGCTGGTCGCTCCATGAGCTTTATCATACCTCTTCATAAAGCTATGTATGAATTTTGCCTCCACTATATTACTCTCCAGATTGTTCCACTTCTTGACAACTCTATGGCTGAAAAAATACTTACTAACATCCCTGTAATTCCTCTGAGTCTTTAACTTCCAACTGTGACCCCTTGTTGATATGTCCCATCTCTGACACATTCTGTCCCTATCCACCCTGTCAATTTCTCTCAGTATTTTATATGTCGTTATCGTGTCCCCTCTATCTCTCCTGTTCTCCAGTGTCTTCAAGTTAAGGTTCCTTAACCTCTCCTCGTAGGATATACCCCTCAGCTCTGGGACTAGTCTTGTTGCAAACCTTTGCACTTTCTCTAAGTTCTTGACGTGTTTGACCAGGTGTGGGTTCCATACTGGTGCTGCATACTCCAATATGGGCCTAACGTACATGGTGTACAGTGTCGTCAATGACTTCTTACCTAGAAGTCGAAACGCTATTCTCAGGTTTGCCAGGCTCCCATATGCTGCAGCAGTTATTTGGTTCATGTGCGCCTCAGGAGATGTGCTCGGTATAATGCTCACCCTAAGATTCTTTTCCTTGAGCGAGTTTTGCAGCCTTTGATCTCCTAGGCTGTATTCTGTCTGCGGTCTTCTTTGTCCTTCTCCAAGCTTCATAACTTTGCACTTGCTGGGGTTAAACTCCAGAAGCCATATGTCGGACCAGGCTTGCAGCCTGTCCAGATACCCTTGTAGTCTTACCTGATCCTCGTCTGCTTGTATTCTCATTAGCTTCATATCGTCTGCGAACAGGGACACCTGAATCTATCCCTTCCGTCTTGTCATTCACATATACAAGAAACTGCACCGAATTTAGGACTGACCCTTGTGGAACCCCACTCGTCACATGCACCCACTCCGACACTTAGTCTCGTACCAACACACTTGTTTCCTTCCTGTCCGGTTTTTCCTGATCCACTGCCTCCTCCTCTAGCTTTACAACCATCCTGTATGGAACTGTGTCGAAAGCCTTCTTACAGTCCAAGAAGATGCAGCCTACCCATCTCTCTCTCTCTCTCTCTCTCTCTCTCTCTCTCTCTCTCTCTCTCTCTCTCTGACACTGGTCTATAATTTAGTGCTGCCTGTCTGTCTCATTTCCTAAAAATCTGGACTGTATTTGCTGTCTTCCACACCTCAAGCTTACATACACAAAATAAGTATTCAGTAACCCAGCTAAGCCACAGTCATTTCATTCGTAACCTCACAAGAGCGACCCCGGCTTGTGTAAGCTTGTTCAAATTATTAACCAGGAGGATTAGTACCCCAGTATAGCCCAGTGAAATCAGACTGTCATCTAAGGGATGTCTGGATTATTCCCATTGATGGATTCTTTAATCCTCTCCCACAGGATGCAACTTACACCAGGCGGCTAACACCCAGGTACCTAATTACTACTAGGTGAAGAGGTACAGCAGGTGTAATAAAACATGCCCAAAGTTTCCACTCGAACGAGGATCGAACCCCGGTTCTCAGTGTGTGAACTGAGACATCTACCAAACGAGCCATGAGGAATCTCTCACATAACAATGCACAAACTGAAACTTGAGAAAGTACAAAGGAATGCATCTAAACTAGTACACGAGTTGAGAGGCATGAGATAAGTGGATAGACTTCTAATGGAAGAACGAAGAATCAGGGGAGAGATATGACAACTACATACAAAATACTCCGGGGTATGGACATTCATAAGGGGCTTTGCAGTAACAAGAGGGCACAGCTGTACACTAAGTGAACCAAGGGGATATCAGGAAGTATTTCTGGAATACACTGAGCCAAGAGCTGGAGATTATTCCCTGTATAATTAAAGAAGTAATCTCAAATTGGTAAACACACACACACACACACACACACACACACACACACACATACACACACACACACACACACACACACACATACACACACACACACACACACACACACACACACACACACACACACACACACACACAGCCCCGGTGGCCTGGTGGCTAAAGCTCTGCTTCACGCACGGAGGGCCCGGGTTCACTCCGGCGGGGCGGAAACATTTCAAAGTGTTTCCTTACACACACACACATACAACAGGCCTAGTGTCTAATCGACATGTGCCTAGGACAAAATGGTAACTAACTAACTAACACACATGTGGACAATGACTTACCATTAGGAACACAAATTTGGACATCATTACCGCTTTCCTGTCTTTACCTGACCAAGATACTCGACCTAGATTGGTCGCGTCTCCAGCAAGGTACATGTAGCTCACTAACATTCATGCATATATATATATATATATATATATATATATATATATATATATATATATATATATATATATATATATATATAAAATAAAGAGAGAGAGAGAGAGAGAGAGAGAGAGAGAGAATTAGGTCAACATTAACAATCTAACTTCAGAGGCACTGTCGATATAAAGGAATGTTGACTGGCTAGTAGGTACTAACTTTGTACATCCGAGATGCTAATGAGGTTACTCCCATGCTCCTCCCCTAGTACTCCCAGGCTCCTCCACCAGTACTCCCATGCTCCTCCACCAGTACTCCCAGGCTCCTCCACCAGTACTCCCAGGCTCCTCCACCAGTACTCCCAGGCTCCTCCACCAAGTACTCCCAGGCTCCTCCACCAGTACTCCCAGGCTCCTCCCCAGTACTCCCAGGCTCCTCCACCAGTACTCCCAGCTCCTCCACCAGTACTCCCAGGCTCCTCCACCAGTACTCCCAGGCTCCTCCACCAGTACTCCCAGGCTCCTCCACCAGTACTCCCAGGCTCCTCCCCTAGTACTCCCAGGCTCCTCCACCAGTACTCCCATGCTCCTCCACCAGTACTCCCAGGCTCCTCCACCAGTACTCCCAGGCTCCTCCACCAGTACTCCCAGGCTCCTCCACCAGTACTCCCAGGCTCCTCCACCAGTACTCCCAGGCTCCTCCACCAGTACTCCCAGGCTCCTCCACCAGTACTCCCAGGCTCCTCCACCAGTACTCCCATGCTCCTCCACCAGTACTCCCAGGCTCCTCCACCAGTACTCCCAGGCTCCTCCCCTAGTACTCCCAGGCTCCTCCACCAGTACTCCCATGCTCCTCCACCAGTACTCCCAGGCTCCTCCACCAGTACTCCCATGCTCCTCCACCAGTACTCCCAGGCTCCTCCACCAGTACTCCCATGCTCCTCCACCAGTACTCCCAGGTTCCTCCACCAGTACTCCCAGGCTCCTCCACCAGTACTCCAGGCTCCTCCACCAGTACTCCCAGGCTCCTCCACCAGTACTCCCAGGCTCCTCCACCAGTACTCCCAGGCTCCTCCACCAGTACTCCCAGGCTCCTCCCCCAGTACTCCCAGGCTCCTCCACCAGTACTCCCAGGCTCCTCCACCAGTACTCCCAGGCTCCTCCCCAGTACTCCCAGGCTCCTCCCAGTACTCCCAGGCTCCTCCACCAGTACTCCCAGGCTCCTCCACCAGTACTCCCAGGCTCCTCCACCAGTACTCCCAGGCTCCTCCACCAGTACTCCCAGGCTCCTCCACCAGTACTCCCAGGCTCCTCCACCAGTACTCCCAGGCTCCTCCACCAGTACTCCCAGGCTCCTCCACCAGTACTCCCAGGCTCCTCCACCAGTACTCCCAGGCTCCTCCACCAGTACTCCCAGGCTCCTCCACCAGTACTCCCAGGCTCCTCCACCAGTACTCCCAGGCTCCTCCACCAGTACTCCCAGGCTCCTCCACCAGTACTCCAGGCTCCTCCACCAGTACTCCCAGGCTCCTCCACCAGTACTCCCAGGCTCCTCCACCAGTACTCCCAGGCTCCTCCACCAGTACTCCCAGGCTCCTCCACCAGTACTCCCAGGCTCCTCCACCAGTACTCCCAGGCTCCTCCACCAGTACTCCCAGGCTCCCCCACCAGTACTCCCAGGCTCCTCCACCAGTACTCCCAGGCTCCTCCACCAGTACTCCCAGGCTCCTCCACCAGTACTCCCAGGCTCCCCCACCAGTACTCCCAGGCTCCCCCACCAGTACTCCCAGGCTCCTCCACCAGTAATCTAAGGCGCACACATACAGACTCTACGTTACACACTTTATAAATCTTAAAACTACCCCATTTATAATTATAATAATCTCTATTTGTGCAAGTACATAATATACAGACCACAGCTGACATTAATAACATGCTACTATATAGAAAGTCCCTTGTTATGATGAACGTTTAGGGCAAATTATGTTAATTTTGTCTCCAGGATGCGACCCACATCAGTCATCTAACACCCAGGTACCTACTTACAGCTAGGTGAACATGGACAGCAGGTGTCTTAGGGAAACACGTCCTAGTGTTTCCACCCGTACCGGGGATCGAACTACTGACCTCAGTGTGTGAGCCGAGTGCGCTAACAACTGAACTACGGAAGCGCCTGCAATTTCAGAGTGATTTTAGATGGCTGAAACACTAGATTTTGTAAGCCTCTAGTTAGTCTAGTATGACCTCCTTGTGTTCCCTCATTAAGGTTTACTAGTACCTAGAAGTGTGCTAGATGTATCTAGCATTATAGATGGAACATTTGAAGTGTCCAATGTATCTTGAACACACAAGTGGTATAACTGTGGAGATATATTTAAAAAGCTTTGCAAACACTGAGA
Organism: Cherax destructor; assembly: GCA_009830355.1. Classification (NCBI taxonomy): domain Eukaryota; kingdom Metazoa; phylum Arthropoda; class Malacostraca; order Decapoda; family Parastacidae; genus Cherax; species Cherax destructor. The sequence goes on from WNWK01002206.1 coordinate 125,165, forward strand.
GAAAAGAACACAGACCTTGGCCTGTTGACGTTCGTGTAAGCGTTCCCCCTAAGCCGGTGAATCCGCACTGTGAATCCACACAGGTGAATCCACACAGGTGAATCCACACAGGTGAACCTACACAGGTGAATCCACACAGGTGAATCCACACAGGTAAACCCACACAGGTAAACCCACACAGGTGAATCCACACAGGTGAATCCACACAGGTGAACCCACACAGGTGAACCCACACAGGTAAACCCACACAGGTAAACCCACACAGGTGAACCCACACAGGTGAACCCACATAGATGAACCCACAGTCAGTTATGTGTATATCTCTTGCCGTCATCCCCTTCAAGAACTGTCAAAAAAAAATTAAAAAAAACAACCATTGATTCACTGGCTTAACAAAGCTCACACACCCGGGGTTCAAACAAAGCACACATACCCGGGGTTCAAACAAAGCTCACACACCTTGGGTTCAAACAAAGCTCACACACTCGGGGTTCAAACAAAGCTCACACACCCTGGGTTCAAACAAAGCTCACACACCCTGGGTTCAAACAAAGCTCACACACCCGGGGTTCAAACAAAGCTCACACACCCTGGGTTCAAACAAAGCTCACACACCCGGGGTTCAAACAAAGCTCACACACCCTGGGTTCAAACAAAGCTCACACACCCGGGGTTCAAACAAAGCTCACACACCCGGGGTTCAAACAAAGCTCACACAGCGGGGTTCAAACAAAGCTCACACACCTGGGTTCAAACAAAGCTCACACACCCGGGGTTCAAACAAAGCTCACACACCCGGGGTTCAAACAAAGCACACACCTCGGGGTTCAAACAAAGCTCAACACCCTGGGTTCAAACAAAGCTCACACACCCGGGGTTCAAACAAAGCTCATACACCCTGGGTTCAAACAAAGCTCACACACCCGGGGTTCAAACAAGCTCACACACCTGGGGTTCAAACAAAGCACACACCCGGGGTTCAAACAAAGCTCACACACCCGGGGTTCAAACAAAGCTCACACACCCGGGGTTCAAACAAAGCACACACCCGGGGTTCAAACAAAGCTCACACACCCGGGGTTCAAACAAAGCTCACACACCCGGGGTTCAAACAAAGCTCACACCCGGGGTTCAAACAAAGCACACACCCGTAGTTCAAACAAACCTCACACACCCGGGGTTCAAACAAAGCACACACCCGGGGTTCAAACAAACCTCACACACCCGGGGTTCAAACAAAGCTCACACACCCGGGGTTCAAACAAAGCTCACACACCCAGGGTTCAAACAAAGCTCACACACCCGGGGTTCAAACAAAGCACACACACGGGGCGGGGTTCAAACAAAGCACACACACGGGGTTCAAACAAAGCACACACACGCGGGGTTCAAACAAAGCACACACACGCGGGGTTCAATTTCTTCCATTTGTTCAAAACTATTCTTTTTTCTTCTTAGTTTTAAGCTTTTCATTGTTCTGAAGGGGAAGGGAGGGAGGGAGGAAGGGGGAGGGAGGGAGGAAGGGGGAGGGAGGAGGGGTATTGATGCTCGTGTTAGCACCCCTGTTCAACACACACACACACACAAACACACACACACACACACACACACACAGGAGCTGAGTCTCGACCCTGCAACCACAATTAGGTGAGTACACACACACATAGTTTTAAGACAAGGTATGATAAAGCTCATGGAGCAGGGAGAGCAGAGACCCAGTAGCGGACAGCGAAGAGGCGGGGCCAGGAGCTGAGTCTCGACCCTGCAACCACAATTAGGTGAGTACACACACACACACACACACACACACCACTCACACACACACACACACACACTCACACACACACACACACACTACACACACTACACACACACACACACACACACACACACACACACATACAACAGGCCTAGTGTCAATCGACATGTGCCTAGGACAAAATGGTAACTAACACACACACACACACACACACACACTCACACACACACACACACACACACTCACACACACACTCACACACAGGAGGAACCATACACAGTTTTAAGACGAGGTATGATAAAGCTCATGGAGCAAGGAGAGCAGATACCCAGTAGCGGGCAAGGCAGAGGCGGGGCCAGGAGCTGAGTCTCGACCCTGCAACCACAATTAGGTGAATTAGGTGAGTACACACACACACACACACTCACACACACTCACACACACACACACTCACACACACACACACACACACACTCACACACACACACACACACACACACACACAGCAGTTACCAGTGACCTCGATACCTCAAAGGCGATGTCCTAACAATATCTCCCCGTGGGTTCTTCGGGAAGG
>WNWK01002206.1:132500-135000 GCA_009830355.1 Cherax destructor
ATAAACAAGAACACGGAGGTAAACAAGGACACGGAGATAAACAAGAACACGGAGGTAAACAAGGACACGGAGATAAACAAGGACACGGAGGTAAACAAGGACACGGAGATAAACAAGAACACGGAGGTAAACAAGGACACGGAGGTAAACAAGGACACGGAGGTAAACAAGGACACGGATGTAAACAAGGACACGGAGATAAACAAGGACACGGATGTAAACAAGGACACGGAGTAAACAAGAAAACACGGAGGTAAACAAGGACACGAGATAAACAAGACACGGAGGTAAACAAGGACACGGAGTAAACAAGACGGGTAAAAGGACACAGGTAAACAAGGACACGGATAAACAAGACACGGAGTAAACAAGGACACGGGATAAACAAGGACACGGAGGTAAACAAGGACACGGAGGTAAACAAGGACACGGAGGTAAACAAGGACACGGAGGTAAACAAGGACACGGAGAAAAAAATGAACATGAGGTAAACAAGGAAGTAAACAATGAAGACTCTAGAGGACGGAGCTGAGCTCAGGGCACGGCTTGCTGACGAACAATGCTTGGAAATGTCTCTGACTAATATTTGTTTTTCTAATACGTGAACACTGGTGTTCACTGTAGACTCCTGAGGCTGTGGATGAACACTGGTGTTCACTGTAGACTCCTGATGCTGTGGATAAACACTGGTGTTCACTGTAGACTCCTGAGGCTGTGGATGAACACGGTGTTCACTGAGACTCTGATGCTGTGGATGAACACTGGTGTTCACTGTAGACCTGATGCTGTAGATGAACACTGGTGTTCACTGAGACTCCTGATGCTGTGGATGAACACCGGTGTTCACTGTAGACTCTGATGCTGTGATGAACACTGGTGTTCACTGTAGACTCCTGATGCTGTGGATGAACACAGTGTTCACTGTAGACTCTGATGCTGTGGATGAACACTGGAGTTCACTGTAGACTCCTGATGCTGTGGATGAACACAGTGTTCACTGTAGACCTTGATGCTTGATGAACACTGTGTTCACTGTAGACTCCTGATGCTGTGGATGACACTGGTGTTCACTGTAGACTCCTGATGCTGTGGTGAACACCGGTGTTCACGTAACTCCTGATGCTGTGGTGAACACGGTGTTCACTGTAGACTCCTGATGCTGTGGATGAACACTGGTGTTCACTGTAGACTCCTGATGCTGTGGATGAACACTGGTGTTCACTGTAGACTCCTGATGCTGTGGATGAACACTGGTGTTCACTGTAGACTCCTGATGCTGTGGATGAACACTGGTGTTCACTGTAGACTCCTGATGCTGTGGATGAACACTGGTGTTCACTGTAGACTCCTGATGCTGTGGATGAACACCGGTGTTCACTGTAGACTCCTGATGCTGTGGATGAACACTGGTGTTCACTGTAGACTCCTGATGCTGTGGATGAACACCGGTGTTCACTGTAGACTCCTGATGCTGTGGATGAACACGGTGTTCACTGTAGACTCCTGATGCTGTGGATGAACACTGGTGTTCACTGTAGACTCCTGATGCTGTGGATGAACACCGGTGTTCACTGTAGACTCCTGAGGCTGTGGATGAACATGGTGTTCACTGTAGACTCCTGATGCTGTGGATGAACACCGGTGTATCACCTGTCGAGACTCCTGATGCTGTGGATGAACACCGGTGTTCACTGTAGACTCCTGATGCTGTGGATGAACACCGGTGTTCACTGTAGACTCCTGATGCTGTGGATGAACACTGGTGTTCACTGTAGACTCCTGATGCTGTGGATGAACACCGGTGTTCACTGTAGACTTCTGATGCTGTGGATGAACACCGGTGTTCACTGTAGACTCCTGATGCTGTGGGTGAACACAGGTGTTCACTGTAGACTCCTAATGCTGTGGATGAACACCGGTGTTCACTGTAGACTCCTGAGGCTGTGGATGAACACCGGTGTTCACTGTAGACTCCTGATGCTGTGGGTGAACACCGGTGTTCACTGTAGACTCCTGATGCTGTGGATGAACACCGGTGTTCACTGTAGACTCCTGATGCTGTGGATGAACACCGGTGTTCACTGTAGACTCCTGATGCTGTGGATGAACACAGGTGTTCACTGTAGACTTCTATGCTGTGGAGTGAACACCGGTGTTCACTGTAGACTCCTGATGCTGTGGTGAACACAGGTGTTCACTGTAGACTCCTAATGCTGTGGGTGAACACTGGTGTTCACTGTAGACTCCTAATGCTGTGGGTGAACACTGGTGTTCTGTATATTCCCGCCCGTTTCAGCGTGGTACAAAATAATATATATATATATATATATATATATATATATATATATATATATATATATATATATATATATATATATATGTATTTGCAAACAATCGCAGACAGGCGATCTTAACCATGCAAGACAAGCCACGGGGGGAAATCTTTAGCTCAGTACTTTCACCAAACCAGAGCTTTGGTAAGAATTATTTAAGCTTCTAT
>WNWK01002206.1:140000-145000 GCA_009830355.1 Cherax destructor
GACAGCCACCAGGATGCACGAGTTCCCAACCACAACCAGATCCAGGAAGAGGACGGTCAACAATCAGATCAAGGAAGAAGACGATCAACAATCAGATCCAGGAAGAGGACGGTCAACAATCAGATCAAGGAAGAAGACGATCAACAATCAGATCCAGGAAGAGGACGGTCAACAATCAGATCCAGGAAGAGGACTGTCAACAATCAGATCCACGAAGAGGACGGTCAACAATCAGATCCAGGAAGAGGACGGTCAACAATCAGATCCAGGAAGAGGGGACAATCAGATCGAAGAATCCAGATCCAGGAAGAGGACGGTCAACAATCAGATCCAGGAAGAGGATGGTCAACAATCAGATCCAGGAAGAGGACGGTCAACAATCAGATCCAGGAAGAGGACGGTCAACAATCAGATCCAGGAAGAGGACTGTCAACAATCAGATCCACGAAGAGGACGGTCAACAATCAGATCCAGGAAGAGGACGGTCAACAATCAGATCCAGGAAGAGGACTGTCAACAATCAGATCCACGAAGAGGACGGTCAACAATCAGATCCAGGAAGAGGACGGTCAACAATCAGATCCAGGAAGAGGACGGTCAACAATCAGATCCACGAAGAGGACTGTCAACAATCAGATCCAGGAAGAGGACGGTCAACAATCAGATCCAGGAAGAGGACTGTCAACAATCAGATCCACGAAGTGAACGGTCAACAATCAGATCCAGGAAGAGGACGGTCAACAATCAGATCCAGGAAGAGGACTGTCAACAATCAGATCCACGAAGAGGACGGTCAACAATCAGATCCAGGAAGAGGACGGTCAACAATCAGATCCAGGAAGAGGACGGTCAATAATCAGATCCAGGAAGAGGACGGTCAACAATCAGATCCAGAAAGAGGACTGTCAACAATCAGATCCAGGAAGAGGACGGTCAACAATCAGATCCAGGAAGAGGACTGTCAACAATCAGATCCAGGAAGAGGACTGTCAACAATCAGATCCAGGAAGAGGACGGTCAACAATCAGATCCAGGAAGAGGACGATCAACAATCAGATCCAGGAAGAGGACGGTCAACAATCAGATCCAGGAAGAGGACGGTCAACAATCAGATCCAGGAAGAGGACTGTCAACAATCAGATCCAGGAAGAGGACTGGCAACAATCAGATCCAGGAAGAGGACTGTCAACAATCAGATCCAGGAAGAGGACTGTCAACAATCAGATCCAAGAAGAGGACTGTCAACAATCAGATCCAGGAAGAGACTGTCAACAATCAGATCCAGGAAGAGGACTGTCAACAATCAGATCCAGGAAGAGGACTGTCAACAATCAGATCCAGGAAGAGGATGGTCAACAATCAGATCCAGGAAGAGGACGGTCAACAATCAGATCCAGGAAGAGGACTGTCAACAATCAGATCCAGGAAGAGGACTGTCAACAATCAGATCCAGGAAGAGGACTGTCAACAATCAGATCCAGGAAGAGGACTGTCAACAATCAGATCCAGGAAGAGGACTGTCAACAATCAGATCCAGGAAGAGGACTGTCAACAATCAGATCCAGGAAGAGGACTGTCAACAATCAGATCCAGGAAGAGGACTGTCAACAATCAGATCCAGGAAGAGGACTGTCAACAATCAGATCCAGGAAGAGATGGATGAGGTCAACAATCAGATCCAGGAAGAGGACGGTCAACAATCAGATCCAGGAAGAGGACTGTCAACAATCAGATCCAGGAAGAGGACTGTCAACAATCAGATCCAGGAAGAGGACTGTCAACAATCAGATCCAGGAAGAGGACTGTCAACAATCAGATCCAGGAAGAGGACTGTCAACAATCAGATCCAGGAAGAGGACTGTCAACAATCAGATCCAGGAAGAGGACTGTCAACAATCAGATCCAGGAAGAGGACTGGCAACAATCAGATCCAGGAAGAGGACTGTCAACAATCAGATCCAGGAAGAGGACTGTCAACAATCAGATCCACGAAGAGGACTGTCAACAATCAGATCCAGGAAGAGGACGGTCAACAATCAGATCCAGGAAGAGGACGGTCAACAATCAGATCCACGAAGAGGACTGTCAACAATCAGATCCAGGAAGAGGACTGTCAACAATCAGATCCAGGAAGAGGACTGTCAACAATCAGATCCAGGAAGAGGACTGTCAACAATCAGATCCACGAAGAGGACTGTCAACAATCAGATCCAGGAAGAGGACGGTCAACAATCAGATCCACGAAGAGGACTGTCAACAATCAGATCCACGAAGAGGACTGTCAACAATCAGTAAACACTGATTTTCCTCACATATACATCTTAAATTCAAGCCGTATTAAATTTTTTTTTATGTATTCCGTTGGTTAAAATAAAAGTATAAATGTAATGGAAAGTAGAAGGGGATGTTTTGGGAGAGTGGGTGAGGGAGGGAGCGCCTCACCATCTGCTGAAGAGGGAGATGATGTTGGTGGTGGAGGAGGAGGATGTATTGGTGTGGCCTCCTGGGTGCTGCTCCTCCGTCAGGCACCTACGCCAACTTTCTTCTTCTTTCCTGGATCTTTTCTTCTTTCCCTCGGAAACAACTTCCTTCTTCTCTCCCTCGGGAACTTCCTTCTTCTCTCCCTCGGGAACTTCCTTCTTCTCTCCCTCGGGAACTTCCTTCTTCTCTCCCTCGGGAACTTCCTTCTTCTCTCCCTCGGGAACTTCCTTCTTCTCTCCATCGGGAACTTCCTTCTTCTCTCCCTTGGGAACTTTCTTCTCCTTTACCTCGGGAACTTTCTTCTTCTTTCCCTTGGGACCTTTCTTCTTTCCCTGGGGAACTTTCTTCTTCTCTCCCTCAGTAACTTTCTTCTCTCCCTCAGGAACTTTTTTCTCCTCTACCTCCAGAACTTTCTTCTCCTCTACCTCAGGAACTTTCTTCTTTTTCTCTACCTTAGGAACTTTCTTCTCTTTTACCTCAGGAACTTTATTTTCTACCTCAGGAACTTTCTTCTCCTCTATCTGATTTTCTTGAATCTTTTTCTTCTTCCTCTGTTTCTTCTTTACTTTAATTCCCCTCTCCTTCTCTTTAATTGTTTTCTTCACTACTAGGGGAACTTTCTTCTCCTCTACTTGGGAAACTTTCTTCTTCACTACTAGGGGAACTTTCTTCTCCTCTACTTGGGGAACCACTTTTACTTCTTTCTTTTTTCGAACCTTTTACTTATTCTTATTCTTTTGTGACCGTGAAGTTTTAATTCCCCTCTCCTTCTCTTTAATTGTTTTCTTTTCCTCTACCTGGGGAACTTTCTTTTCTCCTGCCTGAGGAACTACCTTCTCTAACCAAGAAACGTATTTCTCTTCTATCTCTGGAACTTTCTTCTCCACTACCTCTGGAACTTTCTTCTCCACTACCTCTGGAACTTTCTTCTCCACTACCTCTGGAACTTTCTTCTCCACTACCTCTGGAACTTTCTTCTCCTCCTCACCTTGGTGAGTTCCTCGACCCTTCATAAGGTTCTTCAACCTTCTCTTCTTCGCCTTCCACAGGTTCTTCACGTCCGTCCAGGTACTGGTCTCATTGCTCTGCCTGGCGGCCTGCCTGCTGTTGCTGGGTCTCACCCACCTGTTCAACCCTCTGCGTCTCCTCTTCCACCATCGTCTTATAACCTGCCACGAGCTGGGCACGGTGTCCCTCTGGCTCTGACTGCTCGGAGGAGAAGCAGTCGTGGTGGACGGTGTCGTCTCGTTGTCCCTGTGTTGCCACGCCGCCAGCACGACTTCTGGTAACGACTCCACCCCGCCCGGCATCACCCCTCCTCGCCCCTCCTCCCTCGGGAAGGCTCCTCCTTCGCCCCATAAATAAAACAATAGACAAAGAAATAATACACGCATTGTAGAATTTTTAATTTTTAAATGATAAAAAGAAATCAGATATATCTTATAAGTGATATTAGTGCTCAGACCAGCCACCAGAGGAGATTGTTGTTGTTGTTGTCATGTTAGGCAGGTGGACACAAGATCAACCAGCTGGTGTTGTCATACAGGAAGGTGGACACGTAAAAGTAAAAATCAATCTTGCATGATTGTTGTGATGGCTGCAACACAACTCATAGACACAACACAAGACACAAAAATCTCTCTGGTCTTCCCAGTGTCCCGCTCAACCTGTGTAAAAATTCAGTGCGCATGAAAGGCCCGAAAATCTGGAACTGTCTGCCTGAAGATTCCAAAGGTTCACTGTCTGCTAACCACTACAGAGGTACTGTCATAAAGCACCTCCTTACCTGACAGTGATCCTGACAACAATGTACAGTGTCAAACAAATCCTGAGACTCATGTTTGCGTCCACTTGTGTCACTCTTCTTCTTCCAGCTGTCCGTCAACTATCATATATTATTACATTCATATACTAACTCATCATGTTGGTATTATAATTTAAGTAACTAGTACCACTGGTACCACTAGTACCACTGGTTATACTAGTGCCACTGGTGCCACTAGTACCATTGATACTAGTGGTACCAGTTTTCAAGTCCTCTCCAGCGGTCATATTATTGGTAGATCTTTTTTTCCTGAGGTTACAGCTCTTGATAGATCAAGGAAAAAACTAGAAACACTCTTCTCGTTATTTTAATGGAGGTTAGTGTTGTTGTTTTTTTCATAAATTTACCCGCCTTTCAGTAGGGCTTTTCCAAATGAGCGCGGGCAAGGTGAGAGCTCCCAGGTGCTGAACAAGAGAACTAGGCAAGGTGAGAGCTCCCAGGTGCTGAACAAGAGAACTAGGCAAGGTGAGAGCTCCCAGGTGCTGAACAAGAGAACTAGGCAAGGTGAGAGCTCCCAGGTGCTGAACAAGAGAACTAAGAATATTCCGACACGCTCTCTGGTAAACAGGACAACTTAGCAAAAGTTGCTCGCCTGTTGACGACACTTGACATGTTGCACAGAGAGGCGCCGCCTTCTCTCCTTGTGACACCTGTGTCAGTCTTGTATGGTCAGTACACAAACGTACAAGTTAAC
>WNWK01002206.1:150000-222413 GCA_009830355.1 Cherax destructor
CGGTCACTCCACTGTCTACAATCTCTACCGTACCTGTGTCTAGCGTCTGACACTAGTATAGCACAAGCGACATTCATGGAGTTAAGAACATCGATGGATGCTGAGGAATAACTTACAATTAACTGTTGGACTTTGTACATTACGAAGGCTTGTCATCGTACGACCTTCGTTCGCTCTGAATCTGATTGCTTCAGTGGTACAGTATATCTCTCCTACCACAAGTGTGGAAGGCTCTCGAACGTCGGCAATCACAAGACTTACCCTCCAGTACTCTACATGTATATATATCATACGCACTTATACATACAAGAATTATTTGCACACAAATCTCATGTATTAACACACATTTGCACCAATTACAGGGCGGCCCTTGTTCCTTTTATTCTCTCTATCCCCTCGTGCCTCACCCTCACCGCCTCTCCTCACTCTACCCAGCTACAGAGCTTTCAGTTATGTGTTGTTTAATTGTTTCTATTTTCCTCCCCTATTCTGCTGAGTGCCTCATAAAGCTGTAAGTTACGTCTCTAGTAGGGAAAAGCCTTAATTAGTTGGTCTTGTTTAAGCAACGCTGTAGGAGCTCTGCAATGGTAATCAACGAGCTAATTTTAATCAGACCTCAGTTTATGGTGGGGAGCTGTGTTCTGGCGACACTCCTGAAGCAATGGAGCTTTATTGTAGAACTTTGATCGAAGCTCTACAGAGCACAACGTCCGTCCCAATAACAGCTTATTCAACACAGTGTCGTGTCTTCACTAGTGTCTAAAGTGAGTCATCCAGAAGCATCAGTCGCCTGCGGTCATCTCGTGGTGAAGCATCATGAGTCGCCTGCGGTCATCTCGTGGTGAAGCATCATGAGTCGCCTGCGGTCATCTCGTGGTGAAGCATCATGAGCCGCCTGCGGTCATCTCGTGGTGAAGCATCATGAGCCGCCTGCGGTCATCTCGTGGTGAAGCATCATGAGTCGCCTGCGGTCATCTCGTGGAGACTCGCCGCTGCGAGACGCGTGAAGCACAGCATCCCAGCAGCATCACTGAACCATTACGAATGCCTGGTGATAACCGAGTCACAGTGGTGGCCCCTTGCTAACCTTTCCAGTGTGTACACAAATAAAACCCCCAGTTGGACGGTTCTTATTACCCCGACATGGTACAGGTAACAGCGCACTGGCCTGCTGGTTATGTGGACTGACTTGCCCTCAATTCAACCTCTCCGTTCGGAGAGATGAAGCATTAAACCATTGACCGCATTTATTAAAGCGCACGCTGCCTTTATTAAAATCCTTTATTGAATTCCTCTTTTCGGCTTGGTACACACCTCTTTGCTCCTGACATATAATGAATTAGCGGAAGAATGGACGGGGAATCGAGCCGTGGTACTAATCCAACCAGCGCTCCACCACTGACCTCAGTCACTCCTTCGTCAATAAGTGCTGGTTGAGTGCTATAAATAATAATAATTATAATAATTTTAATATTTTTTTAAATTTCTGTAATATTTTTATGTCAGACGGATTTTTTATAAAAAATCTAACTATTATTATATAAAATTGTGCTTCTAAAGTTTTGTATGTAATAATTTAGAGTAGCTTTGAATTTATTCTTATTCTTATTCTTCTTATTATTATTATTAGCAGCAGCATTCTGATAGAACACATGTGCAACTCTTTTAGTATTTTTTTTTTTTTGGGGGGGGGGCGAAACCTTTCGCCTGCGCAGCAGCCTTCTTCAGGCTGCCTAATACCTTCAGGGTACCTACACCTTTCCAGGTACCTACACCTTCTCAGGCTCCACACCTTTCCAGGCTACCTACATCCTTTCCAGGCTGCCTACACCTTTCCAGGCTTCCACACCTTTCAGGCTTCCTACACCTTTCCAGGCTTCCACACCTTTCCAGGCTACCTACACCTTTCCAGGCTACCTACACCTTTCCAGGCTACCTACACCTTTCCAGGCTACCTACACCTTTCCAGGCTGCCTGCACCTTTCCAGGCTACCTACACCTTTCCAGGCTGCCTACACCTTTCCAGGTTTCCTACACCTTTCCAGGCTGCATACACCTTTCCAGGCTTCCTACACCTTTCCAGGCTTCCTACACCTTTCCAGGCTTCCTACACCTTTCCAGGCTACCTACACCTTTCCAGGCTTCCTACACCTTTCCAGGCTGCCTACACCTTTCCAGGCTACCTACACCTTTCCAGGCTGCCTACACCTTTCCAGGCTTCCTACACCTTTCCAGGCTACCTACACCTTTCCAGGCTGCCTACACCTTTCCAGACTTCCTACACCTTTCCAGGCTTCCTACACCTTTCCAGGCTTCCTACACCTTTCCAGGCTTCCTACACCTTTCCAGCCTACCTACACCTTTCCAGGCTACCTACACCTTTCCAGGCTTCCTACACCTTTCCAGCCTACCTACACCTTTCCAGGCTACCTACACCTTTCCAGGCTTCCTACACCTTTCCAGGCTGCCTACATGTTTTCAGGCTGCCAACCTCTTTAGAGGCTGCCAACCCTGACAACAGTTTTAAAACTGCAGGCAAACTATTTATCCTTAAGTTGAGTCTGAAGTGGCTGACCCACATTTCTCTGACACGAGAGAAATGGTTCACTAAAATAATTATGAACGCCGAGATAGCTCTCTCTCTCTCTCTCTCTTTCACACACACACACACACTGCTGGGGCCAAGAGCTAAGACTTGACACCAACACAAATCGATGAGTACAGCTCATAGGTAATATAAATTCTATTACATTTCCTTCCATTATGGTGTCAGTTTGAGTACCTACCATTTAGAGTTTCTAATATCCTTTTACATTCAACAATGATTCCGTTGATTAAGAGCTAATTACCTGTTAAATACAACGGTACCGTTGATTAAGAGCGTTTGATCATCTGCTGAATAGAACAGAACAAGAGCGTCTGGTCACATGTCAAATTCATCAACAGGACAGTTGACCATCTAATCTGCTTATAAATATAGCAACAGTACTGATGATGAGGTACTAGGAGCTATCATGTACCAAGGGTTCGATATGGTGTAATGTATCAGTGGCCCTATATCCCCTCAACACGACGATCACGTACCAGTCAGAGAGATGACTGGTCATCCGGCTCAGAGCTCGATACGGCGTAATGTTTTGGTGGCCCTAAATACCCACAAGACGATTATGTACCAGTAGGAGAGATCAATGGTCTGCAAGGTCGGGGCTCGATACGGCGTAATGTTTTGGTGTTCCTATATACCAACAACAAACAGAAATCCACCATCTTAACATCAACGAAAGCTGTTTTGACTCTAAATACAATGGATTTAAGAAAATGGGAAAATATCTGTTTAGCCGTTTTTTTTTTTACTTGTTGCTTTGTTGATGCTGCAACCGCTGAAAAAAAAAGACTCGCTCACAGTGACCATTGTTGCGCTTATACAGTTCAATTTATCACTATCTCTCTAATGGCTCGAGTTCAACAGCAACATTCATATCTAACTAGTATGGGGGTAAATTAATTTTTCACGTTAGTTCGTTATTTTGGGCATTAGGACGATGGGAAAAATCGTTCTACTTGCAATAGAACGATGAAAATGTGGTTCAACGTGATACAAAGACACACACACACACAATGCCATGATGCCCTGTATCTCCTCACAAGGTGTCTTACTATGCCAAGACTCACTTACTTCCTGAGGTGCGCACCCTCTTTGAAAACCCAACACTTGACGAGTATGACGCACACCTGAGATCAACCTTCAAGAAGGCACTGAATCTGTCACTAGAGGATCAGCAATGGGAGAGGCAACCCTCCCAGTGCGACTGGGAGGTATAGGGGTGCGCAAAGCAAGGCAGGTGGCGTTACCTGCATTTCTGTCATCGTGTTTGGCTTCCAGTGGATTAGTCAAGAGGATTGTCCCTGAACGTTTGAGAGGGTGGTGGGAGCTCAAGACCCCAAGTTCATTGAAGCAGCAGTGCAGTGGACATCCTGGCAGACTCCTCCAGTAGACCAGCTCCTCCCAAAGAGCACAAACAGTCCCACTGGGACAAACCGATCATGGAAAAATTTCCAACACAATGCTCACCAACGCTTCAGGAAAGGACAAAGCTCGTCTCCTAGCGGTGAAGGCACCACACTCAGGAGATTTCCTTCTTGCTGTTCCCACCTCTCTGGGACTCGACTCGACCCACAGGCCATTCGGATTGGTGTTGCTCTTCGCCTAGCCGCCCCATACTCACCGAACATAGGTGTATTTGCGGCAGGGCGACGGCTGACCAATTCGGACTTCATGGTCTAGTGTGTCACACATCAGAAGGAAGTATGCTAGACATGAGGAGGTCAATAAATCATAAAGAGAAGCCTGCCACAGCCCGTTGCCCAGCTAAACGGGAACCCCAAGTGCAGAGGTCTGATGGAAGTCAAAAGCGTCCTGATGGAGCCACCATGCTACCCTGGAAGGATGGTAAGCAGATTGCTTGGGACTACACCTGTGCTGCCACATTGGCAGACACCTACCTGCCACACTCCTTAGCCGAAGGGGTGGAGCTGCCAGCCACAGGGAGACCCAGAAGACCCGCAAATATGAAGACCTTCCCTCTTGCTATAACTTCATCCCAATAGGTCGGAGACCATGGAGCATGGGGCAGTGTGCTCTAAAGTTTCTCAAGGAGCTGGGTGGAAAACTCATCATAGAAACCAAGGACCACAGGGCGACAAGCTTCCTGTTTCAGAGACTCAGTGTTGCGATCCAGAGGGGAAATGCCTGCAGTATTCTGGGCACGCGGCCACTGCCGGGGAGTTGGACGAAGTATTTGACATGTAGCTCTGAGTTGTTATCTATGTTGTTTTACTCCCATTGTATTTTGTATTTTGTCTTGAAATAAAGTTTGTATAAAAAAAAGATGGGGTAGTAGGGAAGTGGAATATTCAAATGGCTTCAGAAAGAAATCTAAATATTCTTCCTTGAAGTCTTTTTATCCACTTCTCCGAGGCAATGGGTCCCACAATTGACACTAGAGGTGGACCCCATCCTATATATATATATATATATATATATATATCCGACGGAGACTCGAACCTATGAACCTCATGACAAGGTACGCAGTGCTTTACCGACCGTACCACACTGGTCCAATACCTTGGCATCCAGCTTTCGCTAGACGTTATTCCAAGGCAGCCAGCTTTCAGGCAGGAGGCTTACAGCTTTTCATCTCATCCCCTGCATGAATCGACACAACTAGAGATTTTACAATGCTAGGAATTCGCAAGAGCAGGCGAAATATTCACAAACACTGATCTCTGGCCGACGGAGACTCGAACCTACGAGCCTACGTAGGTTCGAGTCTCCATCAGCCAAGATCAGTGTTGTGATCTTTCGCCTGCTCTGCAATTCCTACATATATATATATATATATATATATATATATATATATATATATATATATATATATATATATATATATCACATACAGTGGAAAATCGACTTTATTACTCTCAATCAGGAGAGCAAATTTCAATTTCGGAAATGAAATTAAGCTTGAAAAATTGAATGCTTCTATATACAGCTGAGAGAGAGAAGAGAGAGAGAGAGAGAGAGAGAGAGAGAGAGAGAGAGAGAGAGAGAGAAAGATAATTTAAGACTACAAAGGCTGATAAATATAATTGAACGATAGTCCCTTCTTCCCTTCATTATTATTATTATTATTATTATTATTATTATTATTATTATTATTATTATTATTATTATTATTATTATTATTATTATTATTATTATTATTTTTTGAGTAAGGTTGGTGTAGTGTTGGTTGGGCAGGGTAGTGGCCTCCTCCGCTCCTGCCTTCCAATATATTAAAGTTGCTTTACCTGCCAAAATTAAATTTACCTTTCTCTCTCTCTCTCTCTCTCTCTCTCTCTCTCTCAGTAGAGAGAGAGTCTAGTAGAGGGAGTGTAGTAAAGGGAGATGTGTAGAAGGGAGAGTGTAGTAGAGGGAGAGTGTAGAGGGAAGTGTAGTGAGAGAGTGTAGTAGAGAGAGTGTAGTAGAGAGAGTGTATAGAGGGACAGTGTAGTAGAGGACAGTGTAGTAGAGGGATGTAGTGAGAGAGAAGTGTAGTAGAGGGAGGGATAGAGAAAGTGCAGTAGAGGGAGAGTAGGTGAGAAAGTGTAAGTAGAGAGAGAGTGTAGTAGAGGACAGTGTAGTAGAGGGACAGGTAGTAGAGGGAAGTGTAGTAGAGAGAAGTGTAGTAAAAAGTGTAGTAAGAGTCTAGTAGAGGGAAAGTGGAGGGGAGAGTGCAGTAGAGAGAGTGTAGTAGAGAGAGTGTATGAGAGAGTGTGAGTGAGGGACAGTGTAGTAGAGGGACAGTGTAGTGGGGAGGTGTAGTAGAGAGAGAGTGTAGTAGAGGGAGAGTGCAGTAGAGAGAGTGTAGTAGAGAGAGTGTAGTAGAGAGAGTGTAGTAGAGGGACAGTGTAGTAGAGGGACAGTGTAGTAGAGGGAGAGTGTAGTAGAGAGAGAGTGTAGTAGAGAGAGTAGTAAAAAGTGTAGTAGAGAGTCTAGTAGAGGGAAAGTGTAGTAGAGGGAGAGTGCAGTAGAGGGAGAGTGCAGGTAGAGGTAGAGTGCAGTAGAGGGAGAGTGCAGTGAGGGAGAGTGTAGTAGAGGAGAGTGCAGTAGAGGGAGAGTGCAGTAGAGGGGGAGTGTAGTAGAGGAGAGTGTAGTAGAGGGAGAGTGTAGTAGAGGGAGAGTGCAGTAGAGGAGAGTGCAGTAGAGGGAGAGTGCAGTAGGAGAAGTGTAGTAGAGGAAGTGCAGTAGAGAGGGAGTGCAGTAAGAGAGGGAGAGTGTAGTAGAGGGAGAGTGTAGTAGAGGAGAGTGCAGTAGAGGAGGTGCAGTAGAGGGAGATTGCAGTAGAGGAGAGTGCAGTAGAGGGGAGGGGAGTGTAGTAGAGGGAGTGCAGTAGAGGGAGAGAGTGCAGTAGAGGGGAGGGAGTGAGTAGAGGGGAGAGTGCAGTAGAGGAGAGAGTGCAGTAGAGGGAAGTGCAGTAGAGGGAAGTGTAGTAGAGGGAAGTGCAGTAGAGGGGAGAGTGCAGTAGAGGGAGAGTGCAGTAGGGGGAGTGTAGTAGAGGAGAGTGCAGTAGAGGGAGAGTGCAGTAGAGGAGAGTGCAGTAGAGGGGAGGAGTGTAGTAGAGGGAGAGTGCAGTAGAGGGAGAGTGCAGTGAGGGAGAGTGTGAGTAGAGGGGAGAGTGTAGTAGAGGAGAGTGGTAGAGGAGAGTGCAGTAGAGGAGAGTGCAGTAGAGGGAGAGTGCAGTAGAGGGAGAGTGCAGTAGAGGAGAGAGTGTAGTAGGGAAGAGTGCAGTAGAGGTAGAGTGCAGTAGAGGTAGAGTGCAGTAGGGGGGAGTGCAGTAGAGGGGAGAGCTGAGTAGAGGGTGAGTGCAGTAGAGGGAGAGTGTAGTAGAGGGAGGTGCAGTAGAGGAGAGTGCAGTAGAGGGAGAGTGTAGTAGAGGTAGAGGGCAGTAGAGGTAGGAGCAGTAGAGGGAGAGTGCGAAAAGGGAACGGAGAGGGGAGAGTGCAGTAGGGGAAAGGGCAGTGAGGGAGGTGCAGTAGAGGGAGGTGTAGTGGGGAGAGTGTAGTAGAGGGGAGAGTGCAGTGGGGAAGTGTAGTGGGGGAGAGTGCAGTAAGGGGAGGTAGTAGAGGGAGAGTGTAGTAGAGGTAGAGTGCAGTAGGGTGAGTGCAGTAGGGGAGTGCAGTAGGGTAGAGTGCAGTGGGGGGTGCAGAGAGGGAGTGTAGTGGGGAGGTGCAGTGGGGGAGGTGTAGTGGGGGAGGTTGGGGGAGGGGGGGTGCAGTGGGGGTGCAGTAGGGTAGGGTGTAGTAGAGGGGAGGGGGGTAGAGGGAGAGTGCAGTGGGGGGGGAGGTAGTGGGAGGTGCAGTAAGGGGGGGGTGCAGTGAGGGGGGGTGTAGTGGGGAGAGTGCAGTAGAGGGAGGTAGTAGAGGGGGGGTGTAGTAGAGGGAGAGTGCAGTGGGGAGGTGTGGGGGAGGGGGTGCAGTAAGGGGGGTGTAGTAGAGGGGAGTGCAGTAAAGGGGGTGCAGTAGAGGGAGAGTGGTAAGGGTAGAGTGCAGTAGAGGGGGGGAGTGCAGTAGAGGGGGGAATGCAGTAGAGGGGCGCAGTAGGGGGGGGAGTGCAGTAGAGGGGGAATGTAGTAGAGGGAGAGTGTAGTAGAGGGAGAGTGCAGTGGGGAGAGTGCAGTGAGGGAGTGCAGTGGGGGGAGTGCAGTAGAGGGAGTGGGGAAAAGCAGTGGGGGAGTGCAGTAGAGGGGGTGCAGTAGAGGGGGGTGTAGTAGAGGGAAGTGCAGTAGAGGAAATTTATAGAGGGAGAGTGCAGTAGAGGGAGAATTAAAAAGAAGGTCGTGAGAGAGAGTGCAGTAGAAGAAGGGGGAGTAGAGGGAGAGTGTAGTAGAGGGGGGGTGCAGTAGAGGGAGAGTGTAGTAGAGGGGGAGTGCGGGGGAGGGAGAGTGCAGTAGAGGGGAAAACAGTAGGGGAGAGTGTAGTAGAGGGGGGTGCAGTAGAGAAAAGGGCAGTAGGGAGAGTGTAGTAGAGGGGGTGCAGTGGGGAGAGTGCAGTAGAGGGAGAGTGGTAGAGGGGGGAATGTTTTTAGAGGAGAGGTGTGAAGGTGGGAGAGGGAAAAAGAGGGAGAGTGTAGTGGGGGAGGGTGGGTGGGGAGAGTGTAGTAGAGGGGGGGTGTGGGGGAAAAGAGGGAGAGTGTGGGGGAGAGTGTAGTAGAGGGGGGTGGTAGAGGTAGAGGGGGAGTAGAGGGGGGTGCAGTAGAGAGAGTGCAGTAGAGGGGGGTGTAGTAGAGGGAGAGTGGAAAAAGGGGAGTGCAGTGAAGGGGGAATTAGTAGAGGGGGGTGATGAGAGAGAGTGCAGTAGAGGGGGGGTGTGGAGGGGAGGTGCAGTAGAGGGAAATTTTGTGGGGGGGTGCAGTAGAGGGGGGGTGGGGGAGGGAGGGGGAGTAAAAGAGTGCAGTAGAGGGGAGGTGCAGTGGGGTAGAGTGTAGTAGAGGGAAAGTGGAGAGGGGGGGAATAGAGGGAAATTTTAGAGAGGGAGAGTGTAGTAGAGGGAGAGTGTAGTAGAGGGCAAGGGGGAGAGTGCAGTAGAGGAAGTGCAAATGAGGGGAGTGTAGTAGAGGGGAGGGTGGGGAGGTGCATGGGGGAAGTGCAGTGAGGGAGAGTGCAGTAGGGTAGGGAGTGGGAAAAATGTAGTAGGGGAGAGTGTAGTGGGGGAGTGCCCCAAAAAGGGGGGGGTGCGTAGAGGGGGGGTGCAGTAGAGGGAAATTTCCGGGGGAGGGAGGGGGAGTAGGGGAGTTTAAGAGGGGGGGGTGCAGTGAGGGGGAATGCAGTAGGGAAATGAGGTTGGAAAAGGAAAAGTGGGGAGAGGAGGAAAAGTAGTAGAGGAGAGGAGTAGAGGGAGAGGGGTAGGGGGGGGGAGTGGGGGAGAGTGCAGTGGGGAGAGTGCAGTAGAGGAGAGTGAGTAAGGGGGTGAGTGGGGAGTGCAGTAAAAGAGTGCAGTAGAGGGAGGAGGTGCAGTAGAGGGGGGAATGCAGTAGAGGGAAGTGCAGTAGGGAGAGTGCAGTAAAAAGGGAAAAGTGCAGTAAAAGGGAGTGCAGTAAAAGGGAAGTGTGGGAAAAAGGGGGAGTGTAGTAGAGGAGAGGTGAGAGGGGGAATGCAGTAGATGGAGAGTGCAGTAAAAGGGGGGTAGTAGAGGGGGGGTTCATTTTAAAGAGAGTGCAGTAGAGGGGGGGTGCAGTGGGGAGGTGCAGTAGAGGGGGAAAAATTTTAGGTAGGGGGAAAAAGAGGTAGAGTGCAGTAAGGGGAGGGAGTGAGGGGGGGTGTAGTAGAGGGGGGGGTGCAGTAGAGGGGGGTGTAGTAAGGGGAGAGTGTAGTAGAGGTAGAAAAGTGTGGGGGGGGAGTGTGGGGGAGGGAGGGGGCAGTGAAAAGGGGGAGTGCAGTGGGGGAGGTGTATGAGGTAGAGTGTAGTAGAGGTAGGTGTAGTGAGGGAGGTGCAGTGAGGGAGGTGCAGTGGGGTAGAGTGCAGTAGAGGGAGTGCAGTGAGGTAGAGTGTAGTGGGAGTGCAGTAGGGTAGAGTGTAGTGAGGGGGGGTGCAGTAGGGTTGGGGGGTAGTAGAGGGAGGGGGGAAGGGGGGAGTGTATTTTGGTAGAGTGTAGTAGAGGGAGTGCAGTGAGGGGGGAGGGGTAGTAGAGGAGAGTGTAGTAGAGGGAGGTGGGGGGTGGGGGGGAGTGGGAGGTGCAGTAGAGGTAGGGGGTGGGGGAAAGGGGGGGGGAGGTAGGTGTAGTAAGGGGGGGGGTGGGGGGAGAGTGTAGTGGGGAGAGTGCAGTAAAAGGGGGGGGGTGGGTAGAGGGAGTGCAGTAGAGGGGGGGAGTGGGGAGAGTGCAGTAGAGGTAGAGTGCAAATAGAGGGAGAGTGTATTTTGGGGGAGTGTGGAGGGAGAGTGCAGTGGGGGAGAGTGCAGTAAAAAGGGAAGTGCAGTGGGGAAAAGTAGTAGAGGTAGAGGGGGGGGAAAAAGGGGGGGGAGGGAGGGGGAGGTGCAGTGGGGAGGGAGTGATTGGGGGTCAGTGGGGGGGGAGGGGGAGTGGGGAGGTGCAGTGAGGTAGAGGAGTAGGGTGAGTGTGGGGGAAAAGGGGGGGCAGTGAGGTGAGTGCAGTAGAGGTGAGTGCAGTGGGGGAGGGGCAGTAAGGGGGGTGTAGTAGAGGTAAGAGTGTAGTAGAGGGAGGTGCAGTGAGGTGGGGTTTTAGTGGGGTGGGGGGGCCGTGGGGGGAGTGCAGTAAAAAGGGAGAGGGGGGGTAGAGGGAGAGTGCAGTAGGGTAGAGTGTAGTAGAGGGGGGTAGTGGGTAGAGTGTGTTGGGGAGGTGCAGTGAGGTGGGGGGGGGGAAGGGGGGAGGTGTGGGGAAGGGGGGGTAGTGGGGGAGAGTGTGTGGGGTAGAGTGTATGGGGAGAGTGTAGTAGAGGGAGAGTGTAGTAGAGGGAGAGTGTAGTAGAGGGAGAGTGCAGTAGAGGGAGAGTGCAGTAGAGGGAGAGTGGAGTAGAGGGAGAGTGCAGTAGAGGGAGAGTGTAGTAGAGGGAGAGTGCAGTAGAGGAGAGTGTAGTAGAGGGAGAGTGTAGTAGAGGGAGAGTGCAGTAGAGGGAGAGCGCAGTAGAGGGAGAGTGTAGTAGAGGGAGAGTGTAGTAGAGGGAGAGTGCAGTAGAGGAAGAGTGCAGTAGAGGGGAGCGCAGTAGAGGGTAGAGGTGAGTAGAGGAGAGTGCAGTAGAGGGAGAGTGCAGTAGAGGGAGAGTGCAGTAGAGGTAGGAGAGTGAGTAGAGGGAGAGTGTAGTAGAGGTAGAGGTGCAGTGAGGGAGAGGCAGTGAGAGTAGTAGAGGTGTAGTAGAGGGAGAGCGCAGTAGAGGTAGAGTGTAGTAGAGGGAGAGTGCAGTAGAGGGAGAGTGTAGTAGAGGGAGAGTGCAGTAGAGAGAGTGTAGTAGAGGGAGAGTGTAGTAGAGGTAGAGTGCAGTAGAGGGAGAGTGCAGTAGAGGGAGAGTGCAGTAGAGGGAGAGTGTAGTAGAGGGAGAGTGCAGTAGAGGGAGAGTGCAGTAGAGGGAGAGTGTAGTAGAGGGAGAGTGTAGTAGAGGGAGAGTGCAGTAGAGGGAGAGTGCAGTAGAGGGAGAGTGCAGTAGAGGGAGAGTGCAGTAGAGGGAGAGTGCAGTAGAGGGAGAGTGCAGTAGAGGGAGAGTGTAGTAGAGGGAGAGTGCAGTAGAGGGAGAGTGCAGTAGAGGGAGAGTGCCTGGTTAGATCGACTTCAAGCAATATTGACCCTTGCTGACACCTCCCTCTTCCCCCTACCTTCATGTTCCATCCCGTTCCCACCCCCTCACCCCTCCCCCTCACCCTCCCCACCACCCCTTCCCCACCACCCCTTCCACACTACCCCTTCCCCACCACCCCTACCCCACCACCCCTCCCACCACCCTTCGCCCACTGCCCCTCCCCCACCACCCCTCCCCCATCACCCCTTCCCCACCTCGTACGTAATAACCACCTCCACTACCACCACTACTACCAGCATTACCACTCTCACCAACATTGCAATCATCACTATCACAAACATCACTACCTTTATCACAAACACTACTTACCACTATCACAAACATCGCTACCACTGCAATTATTAACCAGCATTTTCAAGTATGGGTTCCACACTGGTGCTGCAAACTCCGAGACGGGCCTAGCGTATGCTGTATAAAGTGGCGGGAATAACTCTTTGTAGAGATTCCTGAAGGCTACTCTCAGATTTGCCACACGAGCATTGCCTGCAGAGGTTAACAGGTTGATGTCATCCTCTGGTGATATGCTTGTCACTATGCTCACCCCTAGAGTCTCCAGACTTTACTCAAAGAGTAAAATCTGGAGACTCTGTCCCCTTGGTCTATACCCCGTGTCCGGTCTTCTTTGCTCCTTCCCTAGGTTTCATAACCTTGCATTTACCGGGGTTGATTTCAAGCAGCCACTCATCTGACCAATCTTGGAATTTGTTCAGATCATTTGGCGCCTCTTCTTGTCCTCACATGACTTTATTCTTCTCATAAGTTTTGCATCACCAACAAACATGAATATATCTGAATCATTCCAAACTGGAATGTCATTCACATGAAGCAGAAACAGTATTGGATCTAATACCGATCCTTGAGGAACCCCGCTTGTTACTCTTCCCCCGTTCAGACGTCTCCTTCCTGACAGTCACTCTGTTGCCTCCCCCAGGTATACTCTCTGATCCACCTGAAGACGTTATATGTTATTCCCGTCTGACTTTCAAGTTTTTGGCTCAGCCTCTTGTGAGGTATACTTCAAACACCTTCTTGCAATCTAAAAAAAATACAATCCACCGAACTCTCTCTCTCTCTCTCTCTCTCTCTCTCTCTCTCTCTCTCTCTCTCTTTCTCTTCTCACACATATGTTATTGTGTCACAGAATTGCAACAAGTTAGTAAGACAAGATTTGTTATCAGTCAACCCATGTTGGTTATTTCTTATGAAAGTTCTTGTTTCCTGGTAAGTTTCTCCGTCACCTTGCAAGGTATGAATGTCACTCCCCTTCCTGGTTTCTACGTTACCCTGCAAGGTATGAATGTCACTCCCCCTTCCTGGTTTCTCCGTCACCTTGCAAGGTATGAATGTCACTCCCCCTTCCTGGTTTCTCCGTCTACCTGCAAGGTATGAATGTCACTCCCCCTTCCTGGTTTCTCCGTCACCTTGCAAGGTATGAATGTCACTCCCCCTTCCTGGTTTCTCCGTCACCCTGCAAGGTATGAATGTCACTCCCCCTTCCTGGTTTCTCCGTTACCCTGCAAGGTATGAATGTCACTCCCCCTTCCTGGTTTCTCCGTCACCTGCAAGGTATGAATGTCACTCCCCCTTCCTGGTTTCTCCGTCACCCTGCAAGGTATGAATGTCACTCCCCCTTCCTGGTTTCTCCGTACCCTGCAAGGTATGAATGTCACTCCCCCTTCCTGGTTTCTCCGTCACCTTGCAAGGTATGAATGTCACTCCCCCTTCCTGGTTTCTCCGTCACCCTGCAAGGTATGAATGTCACTCCCCCTTCCTGGTTTCTCCGTCACCCTGCAAGGTATGAATGTCACTCCCCCTTCCTGGTTTCTCCGTCACCCTTCAAGGTATGAATGTCACTCCCCTTCCTGGTTTCTCCGTTACCCTGCAAGGTATGAATGTCACTCCCCCTTCCTGGTTTCTCCGTCACCCTGCAAGGTATGAATGTCACTCCCCCTTCCTGGTTTCTCCGTCACCCTGCAAGGTATGAATGTCACTCCCCTCCTTCCTGGTTTCTCCGTCACCCTGCAAGGTATGAATGTCACTCCCCTTCCTGGTTTCTCCGTCACCCTGCAAGGTATGAATGTCACTCCCCCTTCCTGGTTTCTCTGTCACCCTGCAAGGTATGAATGTCACTCCCCCTTCCTGGTTTCTCCGTCACCCTGCAAGGTATGAATGTCACTCCCCCTTCCTGGTTTCTCCGTCACCCTGCAAGGTATGAATGTCACTCCCCCTTCCTGGTTTCTCCGTCACCCTGCAAGGTATGAATGTCACTCCCCTTCCTGGTTTCTCCGTCACCCTGCAAGGTATGAATGTCACCCCCCTTCCTGGTTTCTCCGTCACCCTGCAAGGTATGAATGTCACTCCCCCTTCCTGGTTTCTCCGTCACCCTGCAAGGTATGAATGTCACTCCCCCTTCCTGGTTTCTCCGTCACCCTGCAAGGTATGAATGTCACTCCCCCTTCCTGGTTTCTCCGTCACCCTGCAAGGTATGAATGTCACTCCCCCTTCCTGGTTTCTCCGTCACCCTGCAAGGTATGAATGTCACTCCCCCTTCCTGGTTTCTCCGTCACCCTGCAAGGTATGAATGTCACTCCCCCTTCCTGGTTTCTCCGTCACCCTGCAAGGTATGAATGTCACTCCCCCTTCCTGGTTTCTCCGTCACCCTGCAAGGTATGAATGTCACTCCCCCTTCCTGGTTTCTCCGTCACCCTGCAAGGTATGAATGTCACTCCCCCTTCCTGGTTTCTCCGTCACCCTGCAAGGTATGAATGTCACTCCCCCTTCCTGGTTTCTCCGTCACCCTGCAAGGTATGAATGTCACTCCCCCTTCCTGGTTTCTCCGTCACCCTGCAAGGTATGAATGTCACTCCCCCTTCCTGGTTTCTCCGTCACCCTGCAAGGTATGAATGTCACTCCCCCTTCCTGGTTTCTCCGTTACCCTGCAAGGTATGAATGTCACTCCCCCTTCCTGGTTTCTTCGTTACCCTGCAAGGTATGAATGTCACTCCCCCTTCCTGGTTTCTCCGTTACCCTGCAAGGTATGAATGTCACTCCCCCTTCCTGGTTTCTCCGTCACCTTGCAAGGTATGAATGTCACTCCCCCCTTCCTGGTTTCTCCGTCACCTTGCAAGGTATGAATGTCACTCCCCCTTCCTGGTTTCTCCGTCACCTTGCAAGGTATGAATGTCACTCCCCCTTCCTGGTTTCTCCGTCACCTTGCAAGGTATGAATGTCAGAAGAATTGTTCTCTAGTTTTACACGTGTCTGTCTCCTGTCTTAAATATAGTGTCTACATTTGCTGTCTTCCAGATCTCTGGTAACTGTCCCATATCCCTTGACTTATTGTAGATCATAACTATTGGTTTAGACAATGCTTCTGCACCATCGTCTAGAACCTATGATGACATGTTGTCAAGTATCCAGGTCTATCGGAAGTTTCTCTTCTTCTTCCCTTGTTTAGTGGGCGTCATCCAGTATTGGTCAGTGCCTCCTGTTCCTTAGTCTCTCTGGTAGTGCTCCAGTTTCCACTAAGAACACCTCTACAAAACATTTTATCAACAATTCACAGACTTCCTTGTCATTGTTCGTGAGCTCTCCTCCTTCCTTCCTCAGTCAAATTACCTGGTCCTTTACTGTGTGTGTACTCACCTATTTGTGCGTGCGTGCGTGTGTGTGTGTGTGTGTGTGTGTGTATGTGTGTGTGTGTTTGTGTGTGTGTGTGTTTGTGTGTGTGTGTGTGTGTGTGTGTGTTTGTGTGTGTTTGTGTGTGTATATGTGTGTTTGTGTGTGTGTGTCTGTGTGTCTGTATGTCTGTCTGTCTGTCCGTCGTCTGTATGTCTGTCTGTGTCTTTGTCTGTGAATGTGTATCTGATGATCTTTCTGTCTGGTTAGCTGCCTGTCTGTGTGGGTGTACTGTACTCACCTATATGTGGTTACAGGGTTCCCGTCTCGGTTCCCGGCCCCGCCGCTTCACTGGTCGCTACAGGGTTCACTCCCTCCTGGCTTCGAGAGGACAGTCGTACCTATTCTTAAAGCTATGTATTGGTCATGCCTCTGCTACTCCACCGTCCAGGTCGCTCCACTTCCCAGTCACTAAGGCTCAAGGGAACGTGTGTGCGCGCGTGTAAACTTGCGTGTGTGCGTATGTGAACGTGTGTGTGTGTTTACGCGAGTGTGCGTGTGTACGTACGCGCCCACGGACACGCTCTAAGACTTCCGTAAACTCCTCAGCTCCGATAGAGAAATATTTTTAACTTCGTAATTCATAACGAAACCTTGCCAGTGGGGGGGGGTGGCTTGGGGATACTAGGGGACTGGGGAGATAGTAGGGGAGGGGGTATTATTTTCCCCTTAAGAACAAAGACAAAAAGAAAAAAAACTAAGAAACTAGTAGAAGATGGAACAAAGGTTAACAGTTGCGGAAAAATATAATAAGTCTGTCCAGCTCCTTCCTTTGTTATTGTTGTTGTTGGTGGTCGTGGTGGTGGTGGTGTTGTTATTATTATTATTATTATTATTATTATTATTATTATTATTATTATTATATTTCTAACATTCCTGTTGCACTGTTGTTGCAGGTTGCACCTGGACCAGCCGAGGGCCATCTACCGCAGTGCCAGCGAGGGTGCCAAGTGGAAGATTGTGATTGATGGCTCGTCTCCTCCCAACTCCCGTGATGCTGCTGCTGCTGCTGCTGGTTATGGTAGTTATGATGACACTATCTCTCTCTCTCTCTCTCCCTCCCTACATACGTCACTTAGTAACCTGAGACTGACCATATAGTCAACATCAGTCTCTCATTACCTCTTCTCTTCTATTCCTCTTCCCCCTCTTCTCCTCTTATTCTTCTATGGACTTTCACGGCTTCCTCCTCATCCTCTTCTTCCTCTTTGCAAACATTAGCTTCTTCCTTAAACATTTACTTCTTCCTCCACCTCCTTTTCTTCCTCCTCCTCTTCCTCCTTCTCCTCCTCTTCAAGAAGTATTTTCTCCTGGAGAAGTAATAAACGAAGAGAGGATTAAGTATAAAACTCTTAACAACATTCTGAAATAATGTGGGATCCTCAGACAGTTTTCTCAGTAGCCTTTAAGTCTTTTAAAAATAATATTATTCCTGTTGTAGAGCCTTCAAATTTGATGTAGAGATTTCAGACCTGATGTAACGCTTCCAGACTTGATGTAGAACTTTCAAACTCGATGTAGAGCTTTCAGACTTGGTGTAGAGCTTTCAGACTTGATGTAGAGCTTTCAGACTTGATGTAGAGCTTTCAGACTCGATGTAGAGCTTTTAGACTTGATGTAGAGCTTTCTGATTCGATGTATAGCTTTCAGACTTGATGTACAGCCCTCAGATTTGGTACAGAATCATCACTTTATTGTAGATTTGTAGATCCAAAGAACTCAAATAATAAGGAAAAATAATTACATATTCAAAAGTGCACAAAAATAAATCCTACATTTGGCTGAAGTCAAAAAAAAAAAAACCATATGAATTACTTAATCTTAGCGAGAAGAGGGAAAAAAATCAGTGAGAATTCTGGATTTGCATTTTACTGATGATTAAGTTGAAGGAGCGAGGTGTGGCTTACTAAGCCACCACATGCAAAGTGAACTTCTGGTTCAGCGTTGTTTCTCGACCTTGAGTCATGATGCACTCCACAATTTATCGATATTTATTTTTAATTAGGATTAGTCAAACACTCGCTTGCCCCTAGTGTCAAGTGGTGTGTTTATCCGAGTGAGCGTTCACGTACCTCCTGCTGAGGCTGCGCACATTCCCAGGAGTTGCTTGTACATATCTGTTGGATAACACTGGATTACGGTGAGGCTAGTGTACTCTGCCCAACTAAACTACTAGCTAAGTCACAACTACCCTTCTGTCTACCCACTGACTACTTATATAACCCCTCTAACTACCCATATGCTCACGTTCCAGAAGGTCGCAATGAACGGCCCAAGAGTCCCGTGGAGAAGCAGCCGACGTGGCCCATCTACCCTCACTTTCTACACGCCAGACCCAGACTCATCCACCAGGACAACATCCAGGTAGGTACTCGATACTGGGCACTGCACAGTTCGAACTGAACATCCAGGTAGGCGCTGGGCACTGGCGGTTAAGGAGTTAAACCCGTGTGGGTCATTGAACGAAAGCAATGGCGGCAGCCGACGGAGGTAGTGGGCGCTGTTGACAAGGTTTAAAATCTCTCTATCTCTAGAAATAGGAATACCAGCGCATCCAGGAATACCTGCTTGCCAAGGAATACCAGCGTATCCAGGAATATCTGCTTGCCAAGGAATACCAGCGCATCCAGGAATATCTGCTTGCCAAAGAATACCAGCGCATCCAGGAATACCTGCTTGCCAAAGAATACCAGCGCAACACAAAGGCACAACACCGTGACTGGAACAATACACAAATAACCAGCGCAAAGAAGAAAGAAATCTATGGCGACGTTTCGGTCCAAGTGCGGGTTATTAGTAAACTGAAAACCTGTGTGGATACGAATGTTTCAGATCCCATCATGGAGTGTGTAACCCCGTGTGTGTTGGTGAGGACCCGGGGGTCAACACTGACTAACCCCGTGTGTGTTGGTGAGGACCCGGGGGTCAACACTGACTAACCCCGTGTGTGTTGGTGAGGACCCGGGGGTCAACACTGACTAACCCCGTGTGTGTTGGTGAGGACCCGGGGGTCAACACTGACTAACCCCGTGTGTGTTGGTGAGGACCCGGGGGTCAACACTGACTAACCCCGTGTGTGTTGGTGAGGACCCGGGGGTCAACACTGACTAACCCCGTGTGTGTTGGTGAGGACCCGGGGGTCAACACTGACTAACCCCGTGTGTGTTGGTGAGGACCCGGGGGTCAACACTGACTAACCCCGTGTGTGTTGGTGAGGACCCGGGGGTCAACACTGACTAACCCCGTGTGTGTTGGTGAGGACCCGGGGTCAACACTGACTAACCCCGTGTGTGTTGGTGAGGACCCGGGGTCAACACTGACTAACCCCGTGTGTGTTGGTGAGGACCCGGGGTCAAGCACTGACTAACCCCGTGTGTGTTGGTGAGGACCCGGGGTCAACACTGACTAACCCCGTGTGTGTTGGTGAGGACCCGGGGTCAACACTGACTAACCCCGTGTGTGTTGGTGAGGACCCGGGGTCAACACTGACTAACCCCGTGTGTGTTGGTGAGGACCCGGGGTCAACACTGACTAACCCCGTGTGTGTTGGTGAGGACCCGGGGTCAACACTGACTAACCCCGTGTGTGTTGGTGAGGACCCGGGGTCAACACTGACTAACCCCGTGTGTGTTGGTGAGGACCCGGGGTCACACTGACTAACCCCGTGTGTGTGGTGAGACCGGGTAACACTGACTAACCCGTGTGTGTTGGTGAGGACCGGGGTCAACACTGACTAACCCCGTGTGTGTTGGTGAGGACCCGGGGTCAACACTGACTAACCCCGTGTGTGTTGGTGAGGACCCGGGGTCAACACTGACTAACCCCGTGTGTGTTGGTGAGGACCCGGGGGTCAACACTGACTAACCCCGTGTGTGTTGGTGAGGACCCGGGGGTCAACACTGACTAACCCCGTGTGTGTTGGTGAGGACCCGGGGGTCAACACTGACTAACCCCGTTGTGTTGGTGAGGACCGGGGGTCAACACTGACTAACCCCGTAGTGTTGGTGAGGACCCGGGGTCAACACTGACTAACCCCGTGTGTTGGTGAGGACCCGGGGTCAACACTGACTAACCGTGTGTTGGTGAGGACCCGGGGTCAACACTGACTAACCCCGTGTGTGTTGGTGAGGACCCGGGGTCAACACTGACTAACCTGTGTTGGTGAGGACCCGGGGTCACACTGCTAACCCGTTGTGTTGTGAGACCCGGGTCACACTGACTAACCCCGTATGTGTTGGTGAGGACCCGGGGTCACACTGACTAACCCCGTAGTCTTGTAGGACTCAATCAACATTTCCTCACCACTCCAGTCAGTTTTGTGTGAACAATTTCAGTGAACATCATTTAATACGTCACTGTGCCTCTCAGCATGGACTGTGTAAAAGTTACAATATTGTGACAGTCTTGCACTATCGTTGTGAAAGGATCCGTTAATTAGTTTCCACAGCCATCAGGCGTGCGTCATTACCCACAATAATTAAAATCATATATATATTTTTCTTTCGAAATTAGTGTACACAATGGTAATGGAGTGTAGCAAAAGTACATAACAAGAGCCAGGTGAACACTGAACACGGTGTTCAGTGTTCACCTACCGCACCTCTGTACCATGGCATTTGGAAAGTGAACGAAATATTTTGTTTATTCACTGTTCGGGCAAGGTGTTTTTTAGTGACGTATTTGTTTTCCTATTTGTTTTGGCCTCGTATTTTGTGTGTGTGTGTACTTACCTAATTGTGGTTGCAGGGGTCGATTCATAGCTCCTGACCCCGCCTCTTTACTAGTCGCCACTAGGTCTTCTTTTCCTATTCCATGAGTTTTATCATACCTCTTCTAAAAACTATACATGGATTCTGCCTCCACTACATCACTTTCCAGACTATTCCACTTCCTGGCAACTCTATGACAGAAGAAATATTTCCTAACATCCCTGTGACTCATCTGAGTCTTCAGCTTCCAATTGTGACCCCTTGTTGCTGTGTCCCATCTCTGGAACATCCTGTCTCTGTGCACCTTGTCAGTTCCTCTCAGTATTTTATATGTCGTTATCATGTCCTCCCATGTCCCCTCCTGTCCTCCATTATCGTCAGGTCGAGTTCCCTTAACCTCTCTTCGTAGGACATGCTCCTTAGCTCCTGGACTAGTCTCGTTGCAAACATCTACACTTTCTCTAATTTCCTGATGTGCTTGGCTAGGTGTGGGTTCCAAACTGGTGCTGCATACTCCAGTATGAGCCTAACGTACACAGTGTAAAGGGGTCCGGAACGACACCTTACTGTGATGTCGGAATGCTGTTCTTAGGTTTGCTAGTCGCCCATATGCTGCAGCAGTTATTTGGTTGATTTGCGCCTCAGGAGATGTGCTCGGTAATATACACACTCCAAGGTTTGTAGTCTTTGACTTCCTAGTCTGTACTCTGTCTGAGGTCTTCTTTGTCCTTCCCCGATCTTCAAGATTTTGCACTTGGTGGGATTGAACTCCAGGAGCCAGTTGCTGGACCAGGCCTGTAGCCTGTCCAGATTCCTCTGTAGTCCTGCCTTATCCTCCTCCGACTGAATTCTCCTCATTAACTCCACATCGTCTGCAAACAGGGACACTTCTGAGTCCATTCCTTCCGTCATGTCGTTCACATATATACCAGTTACAGCACCGGTCCTAGGACTGATCCCTGAGGAACCCCGCTCGTCACAGGCGCCCATTCTGACACCTCTTCACATACCATGACTCGCTGTTGTCTTCCTGTCAGTTATTCTCTGATCCACTGCAGTGCCTTCCCTGTTATACCTGCTTGGTCCTCCAGCTTTGGCACTAATCTCGTGTGGAACTGTGCCAAAAGCCTTCTTACAGTCCGTATGTGTGTGTGTAATGACCCAGTCGTATCTACAGAGGTTAATCCATAGCTCTTGGGCCCAGACTTTGTGATTTATTTCCTGTTTAATGAGAGGCTCACATACCTAGTTTTGAAGCTGTGTAAGTAGTTGTCTTCCACTGAAGACATTCCTTCTTTACTTATGACCCTTTCGCTCATTCCAGTTGTTATTAGTTCCCGGTTGCGTTTCCTCTTCTTTCCACCCCTCTCATCCCTCCCATTCCTTGGATCAAACCTCACTGACTTCCATTATAGGCGCTGCTTTTAACCTACAAGACACTTCCCCATGAAATTAATAATAATAAGAATAATAATTAATAATAACAATTATAATAATAATAATAATTAATAATAATAATAATAATAATAATAATAATAATAATAATAATAATAATAATAATAATAATAATAATAATAATAATTAATAATAATTTGCTTTGTAGGATTCCGTAAGGTCAAATTGTCATCAATTGTTTTGAATAATTGTGTAAGGCTTCTGAATATTGTAAAAAAAATACGTTCTTTTCAGTTTTGGTATCGAGTATTGTGGCTGTGTTAAAGGTAGATAGTGCCAGGCTGCGATAGTTAGTGTGTTGAAGGTAGATAGTGCCAGGCTGCGATAGATAGTGTGTTGAAGGTAGATAGTGCCAGGCTGCGATAGATAGTGTGTTGAAGGTATATAGTGCCAGTCTGCGATAGTGTGTTGAAGGTAGATAGTGCCAGTCTGCGATAGATAGTGTGTTGAAGGTAGATAGTGCCAGGCTGCGATAGTTAGTGTGTTGAAGGTAGATAGTGCCAGGCTGCGATAGATAGTGTGTTGAAGGTAGATAGTGCCAGGCTGCGATAGATAGTGTGTTGAAGGTATATAGTGCCAGTCTGCGATAGTGTGTTGAAGGTAGATAGTGCCAGGCTGCGATAGATAGTGTGTTGAAGGTAGATAATGCCAGTCTGCGATGGATAGTGTGTTGAAGGTAGATAGTGCCAGGCTGCGATGGATAGTGTGTTGAAGGTAGATAATGCCAGTCTGCGATGGATAGTGTGTTGAAGGTAGATAGTGCCAGGCTGCGATAGATAGTGTGTTGAAGGTAGATAATGCCAGTCTGCGATGGATAGTGTGTTGAAGGTAGATAGTGCCAGGCTGCGATAGATAGTGTGTTGAAGGTAGATAATGCCAGTCTGCGATGGATAGTGTGTTGAAGGTAGATAGTGCCAGGCTGCGATAGACAGTGTGTTGAAGGTAGATAGTGCCAGGCTGCGATAGATAGTGTGTTGAAGGTAGATAGTGCCAGGCTGCGATAGATAGTGTGTTGAAGGTAGATAGTGCCAGGCTGCGATAGATAGTGTGTTGAAGGTAGATAGTGCCAGTCTGCGATAGATAGTGTGCTGAATGTAGATAGTGCCAGGCTGCGATAGATATTGTGTTGAATGTAGATAGTGCCAGGCTGCGATAGATAGTGTGTTGAAGGTAGATAGTGCCAGTCTGCGATAGATAGTGTGTTGAAGGTAGATAGTGCCAGGCTGCGATGGATAGTGTGTTGAAGGTAGATAGTGCCAGTCTGCGATAGATAGTGTGTTGAAGGTAGATAGTGCCAGTCTGCGATAGATAGTGTGTTGAATGTAGATAGTGCCAGGCTGCGATAGATAGTGTGTTGAAGGTAGATAGTGCCAGTCTGGAGTAAATAGTGTGTTGAAGGTGTGTGTGTGTACCTGTGACGTCATCACTCCTCATTTCTATTCCAGTGCCAATATTTGTCTGTGTGACAGTGACTCAGTGCCAAGATTGTTGTGGGATAGTCAGCCCCTCCCACATCCCCCTCCTCCCTCCTACATCCCCCTCCCACATCCCCATCCCCCTCGAACATCCCCATCCCCCTCCCACATCCCCATCCCCCTCCCACATCCCCATCCCCCTCCCACATCCCCCTCCCCCTCCCACATCCCCCTCCCATCCCCACATCCCCCATCCCCCCACATCCCCTCTCCCACATCCCCCCCCTCCCACATCCCCCCCCCATCCCCTCCCACATCCTCCTCCTCCCACATCCCCTCCCTCCCATCCCCTCCCACATCCCCTCCCTCCCACATCCCCCTCCCCATCCCCTCCCACATCCCCTCATCCCCTCCCACATCCTCCTCCCCATCCCTCCCACATCCCCTCCTCCACATCCCTCACCTCCTCTGGCTCACTAGTTCCCTCCCCTTCGTGACCTCTGACCCACATGCTGACCTGTTTACATCACCTCCACATTGAGATACACATCTCCACCTAGCTCCTCTGGTGCTTCTGAGCTCCTCAGTGCCTTCTGAGCTCCTCCTTCTGACTCCCTTGCTTCTGAGCCCACTCAGCCTTCGAGCTCCCTCCAGGCTTCTGGCTCCCTCAGGCTCCTGCTTCGACTTTGAGATGTTCTCTAGTTTGACTCTACTCTCAGGACGTTGTGAATTGTTTCCTGACCTTGATGCTGACCTTGTTTCACGCTTGACATGTTGTGATAGGCTCTTGTTTGACCTTGATGATGTGAGTTTGTTTATGCTTTGAGCCTTGATGGTGATTGTTCTTGTTTGACCTTATGATGGTGATGTTTTGTTTGACCTTGATGATGGTGATTGTTTATGTTTGACCTTGATGATGGTGATGGTTCTTGTTTGACCTTGATGATGGTGATTGTTTATGTTTGACCTTGATGATGGTGATTGTTTATGATTGACCTTGATGATGGTGATGGTTCTTGTTTGACCTTGATGATGGTGATTGTTTATGTTTGACCTTGATGATGGTGATGGTTCTTGTTTGACCTTGATGATGGTGATGGTTCTTGTTTGACCTTATGATGATGTCTGTTTGACCTGATGATGGTGTTTCATGTTTGACTTGATGATGAGTGATGGTTCTTGTTTGACCTTGATGATGTGATGGTTCTTGTTTGACCTTGATGATGGTATGGTTCTTGCTTATGATTGCCTTGATGATGGTGATGGTTCTTGTTTGACCTTGATGATGGTAATGTTTCTTGTTTGACCTTGATGATGGTGATTGTTCATGTTTGACTTTGATGATGGTGATGGTTCTTGTTTGACCTTGATGATGGTGATGGTTCTTGTTTGACCTTGATGATGGTTATGGTTCTTGTTTGACCTTGATGATGGTGATGGTTCTTGTTTGACCTTGATGATGGTGATGGTTCTTGTTTGACCTTGATGATGGTTGATGGTTCTGTTTGACCTTGATGATGGTGATGGTTCTTGTTTGACCTTGATGATGGTGATGGTTCTTGTTTGACTTGATGATGGTGATGGTTCTTGTTTGACCTTGATGATGGTATGGTTCTTGTTTGACCTTGATGACATTGATGGTTCCTGTTTGACCTTGATGATGGTGATGGTTCTTGTTTGACCTTGATGATGGTGATGGTTCTTGTTTGACCTTGATGATGGTGATGGTTCTTGTTTGACCTTGATGATGGTGATGGTTCTTGTTTGACCTTGATGATGGTGATGGTTCTTGTTTGACCTTGATGATGGTGATTGTTCATGTTTGACTTTGATGATGGTGATGGTTCTTGTTTGACCTTGATGATGGTGATGGTTCTTGTTTGAGCTTGATGATGGTGATGGTTCTTGTTTGACCTTGATGATGGTAATGGTTCTTGTTTGACCTTGATGATGGTGATGGTTCTTGTTTGACCTTGATGATGGTGATGGTTCTTGTTTGACCTTGATGATGGTGATGGTTCTTGTTTGACCTTGATGATGGTGATGGTTCTTGTTTGACCTTGATGATGGTGATGGTTCTTGTTTGACCTTGATGATGGTGATGGTTCTTGTTTCACCTTGATGACAGTGATGGTTCTTGTTTGAACTTGATGATGGTGATGGTTCTTGTTTGACTTGATGATGGTGATGGTTCTTGTTTGACCTTGATGATGGTGATGGTTCTTGTTTGACCTTGATATGGTTGATGGTTCTTGTTTGACCTTGATGATGGTGATGGTTCTTGTTTGACCTTGATGATGGTGATGGTTCTTGTTTGACCTTGATGATGGTGATGGTTCTTGTTTGACCTTGATGATGGTGATGGTTCTTGTTTGACTTATGATGGTGATGGTTCTTGTTTGACCTTGATGATGGTGATGGTTCTTGTTTGACCTTGATGATGGTGATGGTTCTTGTTTGACCTTGATGATGGTGATGGTTCTTGTTTGACCTTGATGATGGTGATGGTTCTTGTTTGACCTTGATGATGGTGATGGTTCTTGTTTGACCTTGATGATGGTGATGGTTCTTGTTTGACCTTGATGATGGTGATGGTTCTTGTTTGACCTTGATGATGGTGATGGTTCTTATTTGACCTTGATGATGGTGATGGTTCTTGTTTGACCTTTATTACATTGATTGTTCTTGTTTGACCTTGATGATGGTGATGGTTCTTGTTTGACCTTGATGATGGTGATGGTTCTTGTTTCATCTTTGACAGTGATGGTTCTTGTTTGACCTTGATGATGGTGATGGTTCTTGTTTGACCTTAATGATGGTAATGGTTCTTGAGACAGCTTTATACTTTGAAGAGTTTCAAGAGTTTAACTACTCTCGGAGCCCAGCCATGGGCCAGGCTCGTCTGGTGCTTGCCTTGTTGCTGCTGGAGGTCCGCTGCCCCACATATCCATCACAGCCTGGTTGATCTAGCACCTGGTGAAGATACTTGTCCAGTTTCCTCTTGATGATGGTATCCAGGGAGACGATGATGGTATCGAGGGAGACGATGGTGGTATCGAGGGAGACGATGAGGATATTCAGGGAGATGATGAGGGTGCCCAGGGAGACCATGAGGGTGCCCAGGGAGACCATGAGGGTGCCCAGGGAGACCATCAGGGTGTCCATGAGTGAGAGTCTCCCTACGATATCGTGAAAACCAACTGAAGACAATAATACTTGTCAAGGGGAATCAGTCTTACTACTATATCATACAAGACTGAAGACAATAATACTTGTCAAGGGGAATCAGTCTTACTACCATATCATACAAGACTGAAGACAAGACAAGACCTAACCTAACCTAACCTAACCTAACCTAACCTAACCTAACCTTGATGATGGTGATTGTTCATGTTTGACTTTGATGATGGTGATGGTTCTTGTTTGACCTTGATGATGGTGATGGTTCTTCTTTGACCTTGATGATGGTTATGGTTCTTGTTTGACCTTGATGATGGTTCTTGTTTGACCTTGATGATGGTTATGGTTCTTGTTTGACCTTGATGATGGTGATGGTTCTTGTTTGACCTTGATGATGGGGATGGTTCTTGTTTGACCTTGATGATGGTGATGGTTCTTGTTTGACCTTGATGATGGTGATGGTTCTTGTTTGACCTTGATGATGGTGATGGTTCTTGTTTGACCTTGATGATGGTGATGGTTCTTGTATGACCTTGATGACATTGATGGTTCTTGTTTGACCTTGATGATGGTGATGGTTCTTGTTTCACCTTGATGACAGTGATGGTTCTTGTTTGACCTTGATGATGTTGATGGTTCTTGTTTCATCTTAATGACAGTGATGGTTCTTGTTTGACCTTGATTATGGTGATGGTTCTTGTTCGACCTTGATGATGGTGATGGTTCTTGTTTGACCTTGATGATGGTGATGGTTCTTCTTTGAGCTTGATGATGGTGATGGTTCTTGTTTGGCGGAAATAGAACTATCATCCTTTTCCTCGCATCAGACCTGATTACCTCTCTTTCTCCAGGTGTTGCATGGCGCCCTACTGATTTAGAGCTTTGTAATGTTCATCTGAACGTTAAGTGATGTTTATTGGTTTAGCGTGTTAT
The DNA here is from genome assembly GCA_009830355.1 of Cherax destructor. NCBI lineage: Eukaryota > Metazoa > Arthropoda > Malacostraca > Decapoda > Parastacidae > Cherax > Cherax destructor. Next base: position 177,217 of record WNWK01002206.1, read on the forward strand.
TAATAATGTTTATTATGGTTATTATAACAAACATTTATCACTGATGATAATTGACACCATCTCCTTAAACATTTCTTTATCATATTGCGTGATAGTTTCGAATATTTATAACATTAAGTGAACTAGGTGAGTACAAATAGACAGCCTTAATAGACGGAGGATCAAGCCTCCAGCACGTCTTGCGCTGAATGACCCACATGGGTTTAATGCTTAACATGAATAATAGTAATAATAATAATAATGTAACATTAAATTGATCTAGGGGATAGTGCTTGGTGCTGTCTTGCCCTAACTACTTGCGTGACTACTGGTGAGCCTGATTACGATTTCGCAAAATGCAAGGTGGAGTCTTCGACCCCTCACACTCACTAAGAGATCAAGACAAGGCGTCTTTTGTCGACTGGGAAGGATGACGAATGATTGCTCTGGCTCCTTTAACATAGCCTCAAGTGCAAATAATTTCTCATACAATGTGATTTTTTTGGACTTGGATTTTCTTAACACTAACATATGTTTGTAGCCTATGTACAGTATGTTGTTGACTGCTGTTTCACTACGTTGTTAATCATAGCCTCAGAGAGGGAGGGAGGGTTGTCACTTTGAACTTCGTTCAGAGTATTCATTAACCACTGCTATACTTTGACTAACACATATACATTATATCACTGTGGACGTAGTTTCTGCACTTTGTTATGCTTAGACATTGTTAGAGAGAGAGTGTGTCAACACTAGGTGGTGTGGGAACACTAGGTGCTGTGTCAACACTAGGTGGTGTGGGAACACTAGGTGGTGTGTCAACACTAGGTGGTGTGTCAACACTAGGTGGTGTGGGAACACTAGGTGCTGTGTCAACACTAGGTGGTGTGGAACACTAGGTGGTGTGTCAACACTAGGTGGTGTGTCAACACTAGGTGGTGTGGGAACACTAGGTGCTGTGTCAACACTAGGTGGTGTGGGAACACTAGGTGGTGTGTCAACACTAGGTGGTGTGTCAACACTAGGTGGTGTGTCAACACTAGGTGGTGTGGGAACACTAGGTGGTGTGTCAACACTAGGTGGTGTGGGAACACTAGGTGGTGTGTCAACACTAGGTGGTGTGTCAACACTAGGTGGTGTGTCAACACTAGGTGGTGTGGGAACACTAGGTGGTGTGTCAACACTAGGTGGTGTGTCAACACTAGGTGGTGTGTCAACACTAGGTGGTGTGTCAACACTAGGTGGTGTGGGAACACTAGGTGGTGTGTCAACACTAGGTGGTGTGGGAACACTAGGTGGTGTGGGAATACTAGGTGGTGTGTCAACACTAGGTGGTGTGGGAACACTAGGTGGTGTGTCAACACTAGGTGGTGTGGGGACACCAAGTGGTGTGTGTTATGGGGTATTATGGACTTGTTATGGGGGCTATTGGAACCCAGCATGTATTGTTGTAATTAAATAACATGAATGCCTAATTATATTGAATTATTCAGAATTTGCTATGAGGTCTTAGGTCAGGCCACCCTAAAGACTTAAAAGCGCTGATTAAACTGTTTTTCTCAATATAATAGGTTATATAAAATATAAATGCACATTTCTTTTAAGTACTAGTTATAGGTTGCATGTCTCATTGTAATAACATAAGATATATTGAGAGTACATGTGGAGATATGCAAAGTGATGTGTTTATGTTTTGAGGGGGAGGAGCTTAGAGAGATGCTGGCTTCCCACACTCTCTCCTGTAACAATGGCGGCTGGAGTGAGCTGGTGTTGTAGGTGCTGATCTTATCTTGGCTTCAGGGCTGAATGAGTGCCCAAAGGTAATGGGGAGGATTGTAGATCGATGTTACTATGACATTCAGTGATCTTCAGTGTATCAAGACACTGGAGGGTTAAGAAATGTTGAGAAAAAGAGAGTTGAAGGTGGCAGCTGAGCCATGTGCTTGGGAAAGGCTGATTATATGTTTAGGAGTGGAGACCTGTACATTATATGTATATACTTCTTAATATAGTTCTATTTTTATAATGTTGGTTTAAATAACCTTTAAGAGGAATGTGAAAGGACCAATAAGTTTTCAGATGCAGCAGCTAAACCTGAGTAAGTATCTTTAGCCTATAATGTCCTCCTTTTACCCTAGACCTTTTAAGTAAATACCCTATGCTAGTACATGTAGAACCTTGATGATAAATAAGGGAAAATAACATAACAGTGTGTCAACACTAGGTGGTGTGGGAACACTAGGTGGTGTGTCAACACTAGGTGGTGTGTCAACACTAGGTGGTGTGTCAACACTAGGATGTGTGTCAACACTAGGTGGTGTGTCAACACTAGGTGGTGTGTCAACACTAGGTGGTGTGTCAACACTAGGTGGTGTGTCAACACTAGGTGGTGTGTCAACACTAGGTGGTGTGTCAACACTAGGTGGTGTGTCAACACTAGGTGGTGTGGGAACACTAGGTGGTGTGGGAACACTAGGTGGTGTGTCAACACTAGGTGGTGTGTCAACACTAGGTGGTGTGGGAACACTAGGTGGTGTGTCAACACCACCTAGTAGAAGTAGATTAGTTTAGGACTTTATGTGAACATTAACAGAAGCTAGCAGAGGCTAGCAGAGGCTAGCAGAGGCTAGCAGAAGCTAGCAGAGGCTAGCAGAGGCTAGCAGAGGCTAGCAGAGGCTAGCAGAGGCTAGCAGAAGCTAGCAGAGGCTAGCAGAGGCTAGCAGAGGCTAGCAGAAGCTAGCAGAGGCTAGCAGAGGCTAGCAGAAGCTAGCAGAGTCTAGCAGAAGCTAGCAGAGGCTAGCAGAGGCTAGCAGAGGCTAGCAGAAGCTAGCAGAGGCTAGCAGAGGCTAGCAGAAGCTAGCAGAGGCTAGCAGAAGCTAGCAGAGGCTAGCAGAGGCTAGCAGAAGCTAGCAGAGGCTAGCAGAGGCTAGCAGAGGCTAACAGAGGCTAGCAGAGGCTAGCGGAGGTTAGCAGAGGCTAGCAGAGGTTAACAGAGGCTAGCAGAGGCTAGCAGAGGCTAGCAGAGGTTAGCAGAGGCTAGCAGAGGTTAGGCAGAGGCTTAGCAGGTTAGAGCTAGCAGAGGTAGCGAGCTAGCAGAGCTAGCAGAGGCTAGCAGAGGCTAGCAGAGGTTAGCAGAGGCTAGCAGAGGCTAGCAGAGGCTAGCAGAGGTTAGCAGAGGCTAGCAGAGGCTAGCAGAGGCTAGCAGAGGCTAGCAGAGGCTAGCAGAGGTTAGCAGAGGCTAGCAGAGGCTAGCAGAGGCTAGCAGAGGCTAGCAGAGGTTAGCAGAGGCTAGCAGAGGTTAGCAGAGGCTAGCAGAGGCTAGCAGAGGTTAGCAGAGGCTAGCAGAGGTTAGCAGAGGCTAGCAGAGGCTAGCAGAGGTTAGCAGAGGCTAGCAGAGGTTAGCAGAGGCTAGCAGAGGTTAGCAGAGGCTAGCAGAGGCTAGCAGAGGTTAGCAGAGGTTAGCAGAGGCTAGCAGAGGTTAGCAGAGGTTAGCAGAGGCTAGCAGAGGTTAGCAGAGGCTAGCAGAGGCTAGCAGAGGTTAGCAGAAGCTAGCAGAGGCTAGCAGAGGCTAGCAGAGGCTAGCAGAGGCTAGCAGAGGCTAGCAGAGGCTAGCAGAGAGCTAGCAGAGGCTAGCAGAGGTTAGCAGAGGCTAGCAGAGGCTAGCAGAGGTTAGCAGAGGCTAGCAGAGGTTAGCAGAGCTAGCAGAGGCTAGCAGAGCAAGTATGTCTGGCATGCTTCACCCTCAACGTAATAATATCAGGTTGTAATGAGCCCAGAAAAATTAACTATATCTATTTAAAGAAGGAAATGAAGTTGATATTGTTATGTGTTGTTTATGTTTTATTATGCTGCTTAATTATCTCCACAGCAGCAGCAGCAGCAGCATCAGCAGCAACAGTAGGAGCAGCAGCAACAGCAGCAGTAGTAGTAATAGCAGCCAATGTCAACAGTGGTTATTATACTGTAACATCATCCCCACAGCAGCAGCTGCAGCAGCAGCAGAATAAGCAGAACCAGCAGAGGAGTGTGGAAGGGGAGAGACGGAGGGGAGAACTACCTCGTCAGGACGCTGTAGCTGAGGAAGTTGATGCCAGGGAGACTGATCCTCTCAAGGTACTGTGTACTGTGTCTTGTGTACTGTGTACTGTGTCTTGTGTTCTTGTGTACTGTGTCTTGTGTCTTGTGTACGATGTACTGTGTATTGTGTCCTGTGTATGGTGTACTGTGTGTTGTGTACTGTTCACGGTGTACTGTGTGTTGTGTACTGTTCACGGTGTACTGTGTGTTGTGTACTGTTCACGGTGTACTGTGTGTTGTGTACTGTTCACGGTGTACTGTGTGTTGTGTACTGTTCACGGTGTACTGTGTGATGTGTACTGTTCACGGTGTACTGTGTCTGAAGTGTTCTCTGGATGATTTAATCCGCTCTACATATGCTACCTGTTTGTTCTCCCTCCTACATGACGCATGTTGTATCCAGTGTCTGGTTATGTGTCATGTAATGCCTGGTTGATACCTCTCTCTCCACTGCCTTACTCCTGTCATTCCTAAATGGTTATCGTTCAATATATATTTTTGTACATCAGTGTGCCAGCGGTATCAGCAGTTTTGATATATTTGTATTTTTCTGTATATCTTACTGGGTACCTGTTGGGACCTCGGGGAAATTTTGTGGATTTTTGTTCATATTTAGTAGTATTTTTTTTTTTAAGCAATGCTGGATATTTGAACCTAGTGAAAGAGTTGTTTCGTCATTTTCTGCCTCACTGGAGACCATCCTCTGGCGTTTTTTTTCTGTTCAGGTGAATGTGAGTTATTTGTGTGATCAGTATATGGTTCACACACACACACATATACACACACACACACACACACACACACACACACACACACACACACACACACACACACACATACGCACACACACACACACGCCTCAAAGGCGATGGGGCCGGATAACATCTCTCCATGGGTCCTGAGAGAGGGAGCAGAGGCGCTATGTGTACCACTAACAACAATCTTCAACACATCTATCGAAACATGGCGACTACCTGAGGTATGGAAGACAGCAAATGTAGTCCCAATTTTTTAAAAAAGGAAACAGGAGCGTAGCACTAAACTACAGACCAGTGTCACTGACATGTATAGTATGCAAGGTCATGGAGAAGATTATCAGGAGAAGAGTGGTGGAACACCTAGAAAGGAATGAGCTTATCAACGACGGCCAACACGGTTTCAGGGACGGGAAATCCTGTGTCACAAACCTACTGGAGTTTTACGACAGGGTAACAGCAGTAAGACAAGAGAGAGAGGGGTGGGTAGATTGCATTTTCTTGGATTGTAAGAAGGCGTTTGACACAGTTCCACACAAGAGATTAGTGCAGAAGCTGGAGGACCAGGCAGGGGTAACAGGGAAGGCACTACAATGGATCAGGGAATACCTGTCAGGAAGACAGCAGCGAGTCATGGTACGTGGCGAGGTGTCAGAGTGGGCGTCGGTGACGAGTGGGGTTCCACAGGGGTCAGTCCTAGGACCGGTGCTGTTTCTGGTATTTGTGAACGACATGACAGAAGGAATAGACTCCGAAGTGTCCCTGTTTGCAGATGATGTGAAGTTGATGAGAAGAATTCAATCGGACGAGGACCAGGCAGAACTACAAAGGGATCTGGACAGGCTGCAAGCCTGGTCCAGCAATTGGCTCCTGGAGTTCAACCCCACCAAGTGCAAAGTCATGAAGATTGGGGAAGAGCAAAGAAGACCGCAGACGGAGTACAGTCTAGGGGGCAAGAGACTACAAACCTCAATCAAGGAAAAAGATCTTGGGGTGAGTATAACACCAGGCATATCTCCTGAGGCGCACATCAACCAAATAACTGCTGCAGCATACGGGCGCCTAGCAAACCTAAGAACAGCATTCCGACATCTTAATAAGGAATCGTTCAGGACCCTGTACACTATGTACGTTAGGTCCATATTGGAGTATGCAGCACCAGTTTGAAACCCACACCTAGCCAAGCACGTGAATAAGCTAGAGAAAGTGCAAAGGTTTGCAACAAGACTAGTCCCGGAGCTAAGGGGTATGTCCTACGAGGAGAGGTTAAGGGAAATCGACCTGACGACACTGGAGGACAGGAGAGATAGGGTGGACATAATAACAACATATAAGATACTGAGAGGAATTGACAAGGTGGACAAAGACAGAATGTTTCAGAGATGGGACACAGCAACAAGGGGACACAGTTGGAAGTTGAAGACTCAGATGAATCACAGAGATGTTAGGAAGTATTTCTTCAGTCACAGAGTGGTCGGGAAGTGGAATAGTTTGGGAAGCGATGTACTGGAGGCAGGTTCCATACATAGCTTTAAGAAGAGGTATGATAAAGCTCATGGCGCAGGGAGAGTGACCCAGTAGCGGCCAGTGAAGAGGCGGGGCCAGGAGATATGACTCGACCCCTGCAACCACAACTAGGTGAGTATAACTAGGTGAGTACACACACACACACACACACACACATCACCACACACACACACACACACACACACACACACAGTTACCAAACACTTAACTAAAGATGTAATGACACTGTTCAGGAAGATATATACACTGAGAGGTGTATGTCTCTCAGTGTACATATACTCAGAGGTGTATGTCTCTCAGTATACATACACTGAGAGGTGTATGTCTCTGAGTATACATACACTGAGAGGTGTATGTCTCTCAGTATACATACACTGAGAGGTGTATGTCTCTCAGTGTACATACACTGAGAGGTATATGTCTCTCAGTGTACATACACTGAGAGGTGTATGTCTCTCAGTGTACATACACTGAGAGGTATATGTCTCTCAGTGTACATACACTGAGAGGTGTATGTCTCTCAGTATACATACACTGAGAGGTATATGTCTCTCAGTGTACATACACTGAGAGGTATATGTCTCTCAGTGTACATACACTGAGAGGTGTATGTCTCTCAGTGTACATACACTGAGAGGTGTATGTCTCTCAGTGTACATACACTGAGAGGTGTATGTCTCTCAGTGTACATACACTGAGAGGTGTATGTCTCTCAGTGTACATACGATGAAAGTTTACTCTAATCCCTTTCTTAGATATTAAAATATTCTAGACTTGTAGTAAATATGTGACACGCAGCCTTAATGGCCCTCGTGTAGTTGTTAGACTTGAAAGCCAATTAAGCAACGAAGCAGCTGACCAGTTAAGGCCTCATTTTCACAATATGGTGGGACTCAGAGGTCACATCTCTGTGGTGCTGAGATCAGAAGTGTGACCTCCCCAGACGTACGAAGGTGGTTGGTTAAGTGACAGTGACCTCTGATGGTTTAGATAGGACAAGTCCAGTACGGAAAGATTGCTTGTTTGGTTAATGTGGCTTAAAGTCTATCGATTATACGAGGGTCATTTGTACTGCATGTCACCTGTCACCATTAGACAAGAATACTCTAATCCCTAAATTAGGGATTAAATTAAATTTTCGGTTTATATACGCTGGAGCGATCTACCCATAGCTAGCCATCAGAAAAAAATATCTAAACTATTTATATTTAATAACATTTTCTCGCTGTATCCTCTAACCAAAGATACAATATTTTTTATTACACTAAAACTGGATACATAAGCATTATGCTTATGTATCCAGTTAGTGTGGGAACAAAACTAGCTATGTTTGCCTGTCGTATTCCATCACGCAGGATGCAACTCTTACAAGGTGTTGAAATGTGTTAGTCTGAGCTGGGAGACCTGAGTAGAACAACGAGGATGTCGTCCAGTATTCCAGCAAGGATTCATCAGCTACGGCGGCTTCCAGAGATTCTTTCCAGCAGAGCTGAAGTTACTGTCACTTGGGAATTACCATCTCTCAGGAGAACTTATGTCATACACAGGAGAAACGGAAATTTTTAAGATATCTCCATCATACCAGAAAGAAGCCATCAGAAATTATACCTAGGAGACAGGACAGAGAGGAGGAGATAAATATGGATATCATAGAACAGTATATCTAACTGCATATATACATCAGTAGATAAGAATGTGGAATCATTATAAGATCTTGATCTTATAATGAGGCTAGACTAGTGACGATTTTTTCCCTCTTTTTCCCGTATTTTCTTTCATTTCAACGAAAACACTTTAGTGTGCAACTCTGCGGACCCGCTCACCCATGTTACACTTACTCTGCAACCTGAGTTGTTACTTAGAACTTGACGATAAGTTGTATCTTACTATCCTTCTTTGACTGTGACACTATGCTTACTATTATACCCACCACTGTAACCATCACTGCTGTCATAACTACACCCACCACTGTAACCATCACTGCTGTCATAGCTACACCCACCACTGTAACCATCACTGCTGTCATAGCTACACCCACCACTGTAACCATCACTGCTGTCATAGCTACACCCACTGTAACATCACTGCTGTCATAGCTACACCCACCACTGTAACATCACTGCTGTCATAGCTACACCCACCACTGTAACCATCACTGCTGTCATAGCTACACCCACCACTGTAACCATCACTGCTGTCATAGCTACACCCACCACTGTAACCATCACTGCTGTCATAGCTACACCCACCACGTAACCATCACTGCTGTCATAGCTACACCCACCACGTAACCATAACTGCTGTCATAGCTACACCCACCACTGTAACCATCACTGCTGTCATAGCTACACCCACCACTGTAACCATCACTGCTGTCATAGCTACACCCACCACTGTAACCATCACTGCTGTCATAGCTACACCCACCACTGTAACCATCACTGCTGTCATAGCTACACCCACCACTGTAACCATCACTGTTGTCATAGCTACACCACCACTGTAACCATCACTGCTGTCATAGCTACACCCACCACTGTAACATCACTGCTGTCATAGCTACACCCACCACTGTAACATCACTGCTGTCATAGCTACACCCACCACTGTAACCATCACTGCTTCATAGCTACACCCACCACTGTAACCATCACTGCTGTCATAGCTACACCCACCACTGTAACCATCACTGCTGTCATAGCTACACCCACCACTGTAACCATCACTGCTGTCATAGCTACACCCACCACTGTAACCATCACTGCTGTCATAGCTACACCCACCACTGTAACCATCACTGCTGTCATAGCTACACCCACCACTGTAACCATCACTGCTGTCATAGCTACACCACCACTGTAACCATCACTGCTGCATAGCTACACCCACCACTGTAACCATCACTGCTGCATAGCTACACCCACCACTGTAACCATCACTGCTGTCATAGCTACACCCACCACTGTAACCATCACTGCTGTCATAGCTACACCCACCACTGTAACCATCACTGCTGTCATAGCTACACCCACCACTGTAACCATCACTGTTGTCATAGCTACACCCACCACTGTAATCATCACTGTTGTCATAGCTACACCTACCACTGTAACCATCACTGTTGTCATAGCTACACCCACCACTGTAACCATCACTGTTGTCATAGCTACACCCACCACTGTAACCATCACTACTGTCATAGCTACACCCACCACTGTAACCATCACTGCTGTCATAGCTACACCCACCACTGTAAACATCACTACTGTCATAGCTACACCCACCACTGTAACCATCACTGCTGTCATAGCTACACCCACCACTGTAACCATCACTGCTGTCATAGCTACACCAACCACTGAATGCACATTACTAATATGTTGTTGTTATTGTTGTTAATAGTAGTAGTAGAAATAATCAACTCTCAGTATATCATGCATTACGCCTTTCCTATATTTCCTAGCATAATAATGTTGTAATTGTGTAAGTCACTTTAGCTGAGCTGTTTACTGATTTGTTTGCATGTGGGAGACCAACCGCATTTTTATAAGTTAAAGGTCAAACTACTGTTATATTGTTGAATATTTTAAAATACCTGGCGAGCGGGAGGGAAAGAACGAGGGAGAGAGAGGAAGGGAGGGAGGGAAGGAAGGAGGGAGATAGAGAGGTAAGGAGGGAAAAAGGTAGAAAGGGGGACACTGACTAGTGGAAATGAGGAAATATTGAGATAGAATATAAAAAAATCACAATATAGAGGATAGTAACATTCTCAGGGAAACTAAAATTGGAAGTAAATACCAGACAACGTTCTAGTTAGTCCTGGATTAATACCATGAAACAGACGAGAAAGAAAATTGGAAGAGAGGTGAAGAGACAGCTGGGGATCAGGTTGTTTTAGCTGTCTTCTGAAGAGGAGGACATCTGACGGTGTTCTGGGAGAGGCAAGCGCAGGCATAAACAAAGCAGAGACTATGATTTATGTTGGGGACTAGAAGGCTAGAAGGGGGATAGATCATCTAGGAAGACGGCCAGTTTATGAAATGGCTTTTTGTTGTCTAATATGAGAGATAAAGTGGTTGTTTGTGCCTTGTACCACGTCATGGGTGGGAATGAGAGATAAGGTGGCTGCAAGAGGTCATGGGTGGGAATTAGGAGATTTCTTAAGAACCAGTGTTCTCTCAATTACCTAACTACTTTATTCACTACTACTACTGCTACCACTGTTACCCCTCACTGTTATCCCTTACTACTGCACCCACCACTACCTTACTACTAACCAATCATTACCGCCTCCCCTCCCCTACCCTTCAAGGCAACCTCCCTCCCCACAAATACCACACAACACACCCTCCCCACCACAACCCCTTCCTTTCCCAGCACAACCAGTAACATTACCACTACAACACCCCCTCCTTCCCTCCTCCACCACTACACCCCCCTCCGTCTCCCTCCCCCAGCCTGAGGAACCCAGCAGAGATGCACAGGACAGTATCTGCAGCGCTGACCTGCCAGCTCCCGTCCACACGCCTTCTCGCCCATCACGCCCACGCCTTCTCAAGACTCCGAACTGCCTGGGCGTGGGCAACCTGTGGCCACGACGACCATCCGTGTCGTCCAGATCGTGTTCGGACGACAAAAGCGACGCGTCGGAGGTTGGTGGTGTGGGGCGCGCCTCGGGACCTCAGGTAGAGGCCGCTTACACTCCTTTACATTACATTCGTGTAGAATTACACGTTCCTTTAGGGTCCATTTCATTTCTTGTTTACATTACGCTCGTGAAGAAGGACGTTCCTTTAGGATCCAGATAGTATAGTGTCACTATTTTTTTTTAGAATTTAGCTCCAATAGCATCACTTTCTTTTAAGATACAGAAATGTTTATTTCCCCAAATAAGTTTTCCACTCGTGATTAAAATTAGGGGCTTAAAGTTCTCTCCTTATAATGTGGAGGTCGCGCTCACACTTCTTATCGACATTGTAACATGGGTTGAGGGCAGTGGAGATCCTTAGGATGTCAACTGGTGGCGATGGATAATATACTACCTCTTAGTTTACACTCTAGTGAGGTATGACATACTGAGCAAGTCCGTAGATTGATGCAGTCGCTCTCAGTTGAGTCGTCTTCAGTTTCATTCATGTGTGTGCGGATTATTTGCGTATGACAACGCTTGACTTGCTGACGTTCAACCTTGAAAAGCAGCTGACAGACATCTATCCCAGTTGCTGTCATCCTTCAAGTGACAGTGACTGGTGAGAGGCGAGGAGCTTTTCCAAGCTCCAGCTCATCAAGTCTTGCCTCAGCTCCACCACGACGCAAGACAACCTCAGTTGTCTTGCGTCGTCAGCATCAACCAGGTATTTTCTAAACAGATTTCCCATGATAGCAGACCAGGATGATGGGTCTGAACAGAAAATCTACTAGACATACAGTAAATTAAAAAATACACTTATTTACTAGCTGACAACATAATTCTTACATTAAGTTACAATTGTGTAGAGTTTTTAAATTGACTTGTTCGTATTTTTTTTCAGTGAGCTGTTTTGTTTGTAGTATATTTTGGAATCTTCATTGAGTGTTCTATTACTATTTATACAAGTACTTTCATAGGACCTGCTCTTGCTATGTATTAGGTACTAACATAATAAAATAATCAAAAGATAAGGAATACAGTATAAAACGGAAATTACATTTACCACCAGAAGGTATACACAGGCCTTTACACTGTGCTCTGAGGATATAAGCCAGTTAACCAAAACATGAATGAATCATGAAGAGAGTGTAAGGGAGTTCTTGCTGCTTACAGCTATAAACACATACAGAAAACAGATTCTAGCATGACGCTAACCAGCTCGAGGTTCTTGAGGGTGTTATGACCCAGGCTGCCTCTACGTATGAGGTATCTTCACCTGACCCCGTCTCCCTCACCCTGAACAAGCAGAACCTCCTGCACAACTGGCAGTGAGAAATAATATGGTGATACCGATGTGGAAAATGTCACTTATTTGCAGTTCATGACATTTATTATATTAAATGTCCTGAGCTGTTCATAAGTGACTTTTTCCACGACTGGTAGTCACTCCGTATTCCAGCGGTGCGAACATTTACGTAAGACTGATCTACGGTGCCCTAAAGCTGGCTTAAGATGGCGTGCAGGAATGTGGCTACATGTGATATATGTGGCGCAAAATATTTGCACTCGTTGCTCGCTACAATTTATTTAAAGTTGTTTTGTTTCTTCTACCAAAACATTACTTTACGATCCAGGTGGTGTAGCAAGATGTTACTTTAGGATCCAGGTGGTGTAGCAAGATGTTACTTTAGGATCCAGGTGGTGTAGCAAGATGTTACTTTAGGATCCAGGTGGTGTAGCAAGATGTTACTTTAGGATCCAGGTGGTGTAGCAAGATGTTACTTTAGGATCCAGGTGGTGTAGCAAGATGTTACTTTAGGAACTAGATGGTGTAGCAAAATGTTCCTTAAGAATTCAGATGATTTAGCAAGGTGCTCCTCTAGGATCCAGCTCATGTAGCACCACGTTCCTTTAGGATCCACAAGTTTTGCCCATTAGGTCAAGTGTTTGTTTATTACTGAGGTTTTCTCCTTGTTAAGATATTTTATATAAACTAGCAATATTTAGCAATAATTAGCTAATATGAATAATTTATACCTGGCAGTTCATCAGACTTTAACACTAATTAGACTTGATCACCTAAACTGCAGAACCAGTTAATAAACTAACTGATGTAGGATATTGCAAGTCACATCTTAATAACCTAACTTGAGGGAGTGAGGATATATGATATTAAATAGTTGGAAAGTAATGAAGGGACTAGTCTAGTACTGTGTGTGCTTCTTTAACTCTCTCTCTCTCTCTCTCTCTCTCTCTCTCTCTCTCTCTCTCTCTCTCTCTCTCTCTCTCTCTCTTCTCTCTCTCTTCTTAATACTTTCTATATTCTCCCTTATCTTCTTCCCTTCCATCTTCCTCCCCTTATCACCCAGTCGGCTCCATCTTCCTCCCGTAGCTACCAGGGAGTTCGGTCATAAGTCTCTAACTATCACCGCCAGAGCTTACCCTTGAGCCTTAACATGTCTAAGTTCCCTCTTGAAGCCATCAAAGTAATTAACTCCTTTGAACCTTCAATGTAATTAAACGCCCTCTTGAACCATCAATGTAATTAAACGCCCTGTTGAAACCATCAATGTAATTAAACGCCCTGTTGAAACCATCAATGTAATTAAACGTCCTGTTGAAACCATCAATGTAATTAAACGCCCTGTTGAAACCATCAACGCACCTAAACAGAATTCTCCCCAGCGGCCGAAATTGATGCCTGGCGATGATATCAGACGATGACTCCGCAGGTGAATCGTTTCAGAAATAAACATTACACAGCTTCCTACTACGGTACCCATTTGCTTGAACATTAATTATAATTTGAGATCATTAAAGCATGGTAAAGTCTTAAGTCTGACGATGCCTGAAGTTCAATAAATCCTGACGTTAAGCCGTGCGAAAAAGACTGATATAGTGAAGGTAAATGTGATAAAAATGTGTGAGGATAATCCCGTCCCTTGGCCATGATGGATGTAAATTGTTGATGTGATGTGAGTGCTGAGGGGAAATGGAGCTGTGTGTGTGTGTGTGTGTGTGTGTGTGTGTCGTAGTGTGTGTGTGTGTGTGTGTGTGTGTAGTGTGTGTGTGTGTGTGTGTGTGTGTGTGTGTGTGTGTGTGTGTGTGTGTGTGTGTGTGTGTGTGTGTGTATGTGTGTGTGTGTGTGTGTGTGTGTGTGTGTGTGTGTGTGTGTGTGTGTGTATGTGTGTGTGTGTGTGTGTGTGTGTGTGTGTGTGTGTGTGTGTGTGTGTGTGTGTGTGTGTGTGTACTCACCTATTTGTACTCACCTATTTGTGGTTGCAGGGGTCGAGACTCAGCTCCTGGCCCCGCCTCTTCACTGATCGCTACTAGGTCCTCTCTATCTTCCTGCTCCATGAGCTTTATCATACCTCGTCTTAAAACTATGTATGGTTCCTGCCTTCACTAGATCACCTGCCAGACTATTTCACTTCCTGAGAACTCTATGACTGAAGAAATACTTCCTAACATCCCTTTGACTCATATGAGTTTTCAACTTCCAATTGTGACCCCTTGTTTCTGTGTCCCATCTCTGGAACATCCTTTCTCTGTCCACCTTATCCATTCCTCACAATATTTTGTATGTCGTTATCATGTCTCCCCTAACCCTTCTGTCCTCCAGTGTCGTCAGGCCGATTTCCCTTAACCTTTCTTCGTAGGACATTCCCCTTAGATCTGGAATTAGTCTTGTTGCAAACCTTTGCACTTTCTCTAATTTCTTGATGTGCTTGATCAGGTGTGGGTTTCAAACTGGTGCTGTATGTATGTTAGTTACCATTTTGTCCTAGGCACATGTCGATTAGACACTAGGCCTGTTGTATGTATGTATGTATGTGTGTGTGTGTAACGAAACACTTCGAAATGTTTCGGCCCCGCCGGGAATTGAACCCGGGCCCTCCGTGCGTGAAGCAAGAGCGCTAGCCACTATGCCATCGGGGCGTGTAATGTGTGTGTGTGTGTGTGTTTGTTTGTTTGTTTGTTTGTGTGTCGTAGTGTGTATAATTGGGAAGAATATTTACACTTTACACCTCGCCCTCTCATACTCCTGTCCTTGTATTCTCCCCTTCCTCTTATCCTCTCTCCCTTCCCTTCCTTTTATCCCTCCCTCTTCTTCCCCTTCCTCTCGGTCTTTCAACCCTCTGTACCACATCTTACTCTTCTGCAACTCTTAAAAATGTCTAGATAACGAATTTGTGGGAATCTTCTGACATTCTGGACCCGGAGAGAGAGAATTCAATTATAACTTTTGTATCTCAGTTACCAGAGTAAATATTACACGAGCGACGATATCATCTGATATACCAGCATACTTACCCTCTTTCCCCTCCTTTGATGAGGATCCTTTCCCTCTCTGTGTCACCTGCAGTGACAACACTGCAGGTGACACTATTCTGTGCTACCTGCAGTGTTGCCTCTGTCTGTGGCACCTAATTCAGGAGCATCAACAGTGTACAGTTTAGTGGGGAATCTTATGAGTCTCTGAGTAGCCAGTCTCTGACCGGCTAGTTCAACATCTTTATTATGCACTCCATACCCATCCTGTGGGCGGTAGTCACCCCCATACCCATCCTGTGGGCGGTAGTCACCCCATACCCATCCTGTGGGCGGTAGTCACCCCATACCCATCCTGTGGGCGGTAGTCACCCCATACCTATCCTGTGGACGGTAGTCACCCCATACCCATCCTGTGGGCGGTAGTCACCCCATACCCATCCTGTGGGCGGTAGTCAAAGAATTACAGAGGTACATAATGGGTCCAGGGACTGGGGCGCAAAGTTCTGATAGCTGAACAAGTTACAAAGGTAATGAACTATTTACATATTTATATCTCTGGTCACAATCATAATGAGTTATATATGCACACACACACACACACACACACACACGTTATAACAAAAGTCAAAAGATTACAGAGGTACATAATGGGTCCAGAGACCGTGAGTAGCTGACGGTGGATCCAGCCTCCACCGCTCTATCCACTCATTGTTCCAGACTGATTTACCTCTTATCAACAACTGCATTAGTCCTGAGTCAGGGATGTGTCAAGACGTCTGGGGAATGTTCATGGAAGTCATTCAGTTATCAGATATTTTTTTCGGTGATGACGGATATTTTAATTTAATGTGAGGGGTAATTTAATTTTTCGTGTGTTCGTAAATTTGGTTTATAGATTTATTTTTTGTTTGAATGAGCCTAGAGGCTCAAGTGGTTTATTAAACTTAAACCTTCCTTCCAAGCCCGTCCGTCCCATCATTCTTCCGCTGAGTTAGAATGTTTGGTATTTAGTGATTAGTTAAACCCCGTGTGTATTACAACCTCAGGTTCTAAGCCCTGTTATCCTGAGTGTAAAAGGAAGCTTGGAGCAAAGAAACACAGTAGAAAATGCTTTGAATTGTATTTTTCCTTCACCAAGTATTTATATCTTTATACAATTATGTACACTATATACAAATAGAGTAGTATTAGTGCACGCCACGGTAGTCAAGGCAAAACAACAGCCAAGAGACAGAGACGACTGTACAACAACCAGCTCAGGGTGGGAATGACAATGGTAAACATGTGAGTGGAATCCACGTCACCTTTACCATTGCCAGACCCACATTATGATTGGCTGAACCAAGTTGTTGATCTGGTGATGGGGCCCCAATCACCAAATCCTTAACAAGATGGTTCACTGGTTGGTGAGGCAGCCTATGTGGGTGTGTTAACATGCTCCGAATAAGGTGACGTACTCTTTGCATGCAACAGTGTGAGACATTCAGAAGTTAGTGGAGACTCGGTCCTCCGTCCACTGATCACTGCCAGGTGTTCATAACGTCTCTCTGTTGACGAGTTAACACTGTACAGTGAGGGTGGAAATTACCTGGCATAACCTGTCACTAAACCTTCCCATCACTGTATTGTCACTGTCACTAAACCTTCCCGTCACTGTAGTGTCACTGTCACTAAACCTTCCTATCACTGTAGTGTCACTGTCACTAAACCTTCCTGCCACTGTAGTGTCACTGTCTCTAAACCTTCCTGTCACTGTAATGTCACTGTCACTAAACCTTCCTGCCACTGTAGTGTCACTGTCTCTAAACCTTCCTGTCACTGTAATGTCACTGTCTCTAAACCTTCCCGTCACTGCAGTGTTCACTGTCACTAAACCTTCCCGTCACTGCAGTGTTCACTGTCACTAAACCTTCCCGTCACTGTAGTGTTCACTGTCACTAAACCTTCCCGTCTTTGCAGTGTTCGCGGTCAGACAGCATACAGAGCGAGCAAGGAGCACCTGAGATGGTGACTCTGTCTGTCAACTCCATGTGCTCCTTCACGGAGAGCGGCGGGTCTGCCATGTCTCCAGGCTCCTCCAGGCTCTCCCTCCGCTCGGAGCTCTCTCGGACCCACTCCCTATCTCAGCCCTACCCCAGGTCCAACACCACTGTCGAGCGTCACCCCAGCTTCAGACTCCAGCTGCCAGGTGAGGCGGGAAGGATGCCTTGACGATACCCAGGTGAATGTGAACGTACTAGAGATACCCAGGTGAATGTGAGGGTATTAAAGATACCAGGTGTGTGTGAAGGTATTAGCGATACCCAGGTGTATATGAAGGTATTAGAGATATCAGGTGTGTGTAAAGGTTTTAGAGATACCCAGGTGTGTGTGACGGTATTAGAGATACCAGGTGTGTGTGAAGGTATTAGAGATACCAGGTGTGTGTGATGATATTAGAGATACCCAGGTGTGTGTGAGGGTACTTGTCAGGAGAATGTAAACTTTTTAATAACAATAAGCCAAGATTTTTTAGTCTCCTGTACTGAAGATCTTAGACGAAGATCGAAATATAGACAGTCTATAAATTTTCTCCATTTATGTGCATATGTGATTGACTCTTAGTAGATACTAGATTGGATTTCATTCAACGAAGCGTTAAGTTAGTAAGTAAGTAAGTAAGTAAGTTTATTCAGGTATACACAAATACATTTACATAGATTATCATACATTGCAGCATATGTGTAGAGAACCCAGGATAACCCAAAAAAGTCAGAGTGACTTATTTCCATTGGGGTCCTATGTGGCTCATTCAACGTAAGGAGTGCTGGAGGCTCGATCCTCTACCCGCTCTCTGTCGCGTCTATATATGTTGATTTTGGCATTACAAATGATCATAAAAGAATAACAGCTGTTTTGACAAGTTATAGTTGAAGGGCAGGAGGAGGAGAAGGTGCAGTTGTAATGGCTGTTATAAGTGAAGGTCAGGGGAAGTAGGTGAATCTCGTTACGAACTCTCTGGAGATTTATTAAGAAAAAAATTCAAGTGTACCCATGAAGTCTAACTATATTAAAAAGTCTACACGGAATTCTAAACTTTAATTAAATATATTTCGACTTCAGGGGTTGAGTTGAAAGTATCGGTTGACGAAACCTACTACGTCTCTTTTTTGATCCATCCTCCATATGCGGTAAGGAATGGCCCCTGGCAGGTCGTCCCCTAGGTACATCTCCCGGCACTCGTAGAGTCGGTTCACCCGGGCCACGTCGGTCCTACTGAGGTTCAGTCTCTGTCCCATCCTGTGGGCGTTGAGTTCTCCGGGCAGAGCCTCGATCGTGTCCTTGGAACAGTTCTTACAGAACCCTCGAGTGCCGTAGTGCATGACGGAGGCTACGTCGTACGGCAAGCCGAAAGTCTGGTCGTACATTTTACGGAAGTTGAACTCTTTATCCGGCAGGATGTTCTCGTAGATGACCCTGATGTGTTCGTCCCGGTCCTGTCGCTGGTGCTCGTGATAGAAACCTAGAACGTGCATCAGCTCGTGTATGACGTGTCCGACGCGTCGGATGCACTCAGGGGAGTGCAAGTGAACCTAGGAAATGAAGCCTGGAGTGTGAGCGAAGCCAGCCCTAGCGTTGCATCCTCCCTGACCGTTGGAGACCATCACATACGGCTCCATGACTTGGAATCTCCTTATCTTGGGTTTCACAAACTTAACACAGGTGTACAACTCCAGCAGCCTGACGCCCACCTCTATACTCTCCCTGCTGTCGTTGTTGTACACCCTGCTGATGATCAGGGGGATGACGGGTGAGGGCCACGGGACGACGAGGTTAGTTGCAGAATTGTGGTCAACCTCATGGCTCATCCCTGGTCCCCCACAGTCATGCTCGTCCCACAAGACCACACCAAGCGTCTCCCCCACTCCTCCAGGGTCGAACCTCACCAAACACAATAACGTCAGCAATGTTGCCGAAAATAAAATATTTTGCATTTTATACCATATGTGTGTAAGAGACTCACAGTTCACTGAGTTTCTTACTGAATAAGAATTAGATTTTAGAGGAAAAATTTATTTAATGGAAAATCCATTCAAAATTTACTCATAAATGTCCATATATATTAAACAGTTATAATTTTTATTGGTGTGTTTCGAGATGGAAATAACAGTTAATATGGAAGTAAGAATTTTATGATTGCAATAATACTTCAACATTCTTGGTGACTGTAAGTTATAATGTTAGTCATAACTAGTACACAGGTCCGAAATAAATAGTGGACGACGTTTCTGTCAGTAATGTGCTATTACCAAGCCTCAGGACGGACCCAAACATCGTCCTGATTTTGTTTCTAATTTGTGAGTTGGTTGGGAATTGTTCCAGCCTCTGTATTTGCGGGTTACTTGCTTGTGTATCGTTTCAGCTACTGTACTGTTAAAAATTCCTCATATATGTGTTCTATTTCGTTCAGGACAAGAATCACAGCGATCCCGTCGCCCCTCCCTGCTGAGCTTGCGTTCCCTGGCTCGCTCCCTCAATCCCTACTTCAGTATGGACTACGACTACGACTCCTTCGACTACGATCCGACGCAAGGCGGTGCGGGAGGCGGCCACCAGACCCACCACCTCCTGCACAACCCGTACAACCTGTCCTACCTGCCAGAACCAGTGCCCAAACTATCATTCACGCAGAAACTGGCGTTCCCGACCCTTGTGCAGAACTCCATCGACCGACCCAAGCCCAGAGACCCATACATGGAGGCCGAGCACAACATGAACACCTTCGCCAAGATCATCACAATCGTTGTCCTCGCCCTAGTCACCGTCCTCGTTCTCGGTGTCCTTTACAAGCTCCTTCACTAAGTGCTTCTTCTAGTCGTCCTCGTGTTTGTCGCTCACACACACACACGCACACACACACGCACACACACACACACATACCATCACTCATTGTGGGCCACCACTGTGACCACATTTTAACCTTCCTATGGTGTATAAATATACCTAGTTGGATGAATTTTATTGTAGCCAGCTGGCCCAGTGGCTTACGCACTGGCCTGGAATTTTACGACTCACTTGCCGAGAGTTTAACCCCACCCATACCGTGGTCTGTTTACCCATTTTGAATTCTGAAGCAAAACTCACTTAGCAGATTGACTTAATATTACTTCATTGACGCAATATTGTTTAATCCAGTCTACCTAAGATTAGTCTAAATTTAGTTAGTATTATTTAAAGCCAATAAAACATTAATTTCTCATGATGATTCAATTGATTTTCTCGAATATAGAAAAAAAAATTGCTCGACTTATTTGGCAGATTCAGTCGTTGCCGAATAAACCAAGTCAACAAAGTAGCTTTCAAAAGCACGGCTTATATATTACCTGGAGGGTGTTCCGGGGGTCAGCGCCCCCGCGGCCCCGTCCACTCCTTACAATAAGTACACACACACACACACACACACACATTTACACCTATGCACAAGCTCTAACACCTTATCTCTGGATGTAATATATATGTATTTTATACCTATTTTACTATAAATCAATAGCATTTTTGTACCCACTGGTCATATCCCATATACTTCCACTATTTACCAACTAATATTCTTTTTTTTTTGTT
This sequence comes from Cherax destructor, assembly GCA_009830355.1. Taxonomy (NCBI): domain Eukaryota; kingdom Metazoa; phylum Arthropoda; class Malacostraca; order Decapoda; family Parastacidae; genus Cherax; species Cherax destructor. The sequence continues at coordinate 198,058 of WNWK01002206.1, forward strand.
TGACATCTCCGTGTTCCCCAGGATCCAAACTTACTTCCTCCCTAACAAATGTAAATAAACAAATATATTGGCAGCTCTCTGTATACAACTCTTGTTAAGAAACTGTAGCTACGTGTAGTCAAGATGTACGGTGTGTGACCCTGATATTCCGCGTGTTACCTTTGCCAACACGGAAATAATGTTATTAGAACCAGTGGTGGTAATTTTGCGGTGGTGAGCATGTTAATGGTTGTCTGGTGGTGATTTTGTGGTGTTGTGAGCGAGTCTGACACTCGATAGTCATTATGCCAACATATATTGTGTTTGGGAACACTATTAGATGGTGTTCTGCAAGGTGCATGTTGAAATAACAGCACAAGGCTACACGTCAGTCTGTGACTGGGTGCCGCATGTCTCAAAAGAGCAACATGGCTCTCCTACATCACATTATAATATATCAGCACCGTGGCTGAGACAATTTATAACAAACCCGTAAACTGGAGGTGGTTGATCAATTCTAGAACAAACTGGAGGTGGTTGATCAATTCTTGAACATTATTAAGTCTCTCCTGACTTTAGAAAAGTTCCATGGTGGGATGAAACTTTGTTTAATTTCATGTCAAATTTGCGTTCGTTGTGAACGTTAGAAATAGCTGAGGTGGAAGCGTCACCCCCAGACAGCCAGCGGGACGTACCACCATTGGCTCCACTAAACTGTGTTGACAGATCTTCCGAAAAGATTAACGTTCGCTGTTCCCTTGTACTCAGAGGAAAATCAAAGTACTTTTATATGGTGTACCTGAACTTCAACACAAAGAAGACTCTCGAAATTCTTGTTATGGAGACGGTTGAAAAAAAGTAGTTTAGACGAACTGACATTTGAAGAAAATATCATAAATGGTCTAGTTTTTTTCCCAACCGTTGTTTATTATTATCCCTGAGAGTCTGCAACACGTGAACACTGAGACAGTAAACACAATCATCCTTTAATAACCTAAGTCTCTCATACACCTAAATGTAATGTTCTGAAGCCATTGACAATTGACTCGTCTCACTCGAGGTAATATGCTGTTTGAGGTGAGTAAGACCGGTGCTTCGTCACTCTTGAGTGAAACCTTCACTTGGACCGGTAGATGGGCTCCACCAGTGCCTTCACGTTTACCGCACACGGCCTCCCCTCGTGTGCCCTAATATATAAGCAATCGTATTTATTTTTATTTAATAATGACCGTGCTGTTAAATTATTCAGTGTGCAGGATTCCCGTCGTGTCAGTGAACATCTGACAAGATCTTGAATAGTCAGTCAACGTAATAATCTGTATTAACGAATGACTCTAAGCTGACACCAACCTGACCACCACCGGTCGAGGGTTGCTGACACCAACCTTCACCACAAACACACCTCTGGCAAAAATTTTATGATCATTAGTGTAAGAGGTGCTAGTAGGTGTGTGTGTGTGTGTACTCACCTAGTTGTGGTTGCAGGGGTCGAGTCATAGCTCCTGGTCCCGCCTCTTCACTGGCCGTGTGTGTGTGGGTGTGGGTGTAATTGTGTTGGGAAGGGGGATGTGGATGGGTAGTGTGGATGTGGAGAGATGGATCTTAACATTGTTTCCCAGCAGTATCGAGTGAGGTACTCCATTATTTCAAGTGGTTTTTTTTTACGAACTTTACGTTTTATTGTGTTTTCCTTAGGAAAGTTATTCCAACTTTATTTACTTTAGTCACTTGTTTTTTTGCTCGTTTTCCCTGGCGATCACCCACTCGTATGGTTATTCAGCATTCCCTATTTTCTATATTTCTTTGGTTTAAGGTGACTACCAGATTTAGTCTCAACGTTACCTCAACTCTCACCTTATTGGTTCCTCGATATACTGGGATAGGAAGTTCCTTGTGGTTACATATATGAAAATGCCTTTCCATATTAATGGTGTCCCATTACGATATCCATCTCCCAAGTCTGTTAACACTATGGGTGAAGCCTGCTATAATTAGCAGGTTTCCTCTAGTTCTGGTTGGCACACGTGCTGTCATTTCGACTGTGTTTATTGCTGCAATGTTACTTGTCTTGTATTTTTTGTCTGGAACATATGACTGCTATTACCTATTACTCTTGTTATTTTTCCTACCTTGTAGTCTGAATATTCCTCATCGTTGTAGTCTAATCTCTTCATACTTACAGAAATGCTTCTCTCCATCAATTTCTCTCACTATTCTGTATCCTCTTAAGAGCACAACATCTGTTATGATCAAAATTGAATCTGGATGCTTTTTTATATAATTTTTAATTCGTTGTTCCTATGTGAAAAATCGTCAGTGTTCATGCGCATTACTTTAACTCGCTCCTCATGAATATGCGAACTTTCCAGGAGTCAAAATACAAGCTTGTGAGACCAAGGGAAGCTGGAGTGCCACATCAGTGTGAGAGAAGTGATGCTACATAACAATGCGATGTTACAAATGAACTGTACAAGTTGAACTTTACAAGCTCAGCGTGCGCACTAGTGCACGCCTGTATTTGAGTGCTTGGGTGTGCATATGTGTGCTTGTATGTGTGTGTGAGAGAGAGAGGGTCGATTACCTATGTGCATTTCAGACAAAGACCTACAGCATGTTCGTGGTATCCCATGTTTAGCACTTAATTTGTAATGTGTATGAATATCTATTTGTAGTTACAGGATTATAATTATGTTTTTGGTGTCCCATCTTCGATTTAAAGTGTTTTCAATATTGTGGTTGTAACACACACTACCTCTAATTCGTCCTACTGTAGCAGTGTATCTCTACCAAGAAATATTTTATCCTTTTGGGTTACTCCACTTTTCTTGATTGATACATGTGGCCTCTTCTTTCTGCTGAGGTACTAGGTCTTCCTTCTCTATGTTCTCGTGTCCGTTTATGATCTCTCTCGCTGTCTACTATAGTTACTGTCTCCTCTGTCGCTGTCTACTGTAGTTACTGTCTCCTCTGTCGCTGTTTACTGTAGTTACTGTCTCCTCTCTTGCTGTCTACTGTAGTTACTGTCTCCTCTCTTGCTGTCTACTGTAGTTACTGTCTCTTCTGTCGCTGTTTACTGTAGTTACTGTCTCCTCTGTCGCTGTTTACTGTAGTTACTGTCTCCTCTCTTGCTGTCTACTGTAGTTACTGTCTTCTCTCTTGCTGTCTACTGTAGTTACTGTCTCCTATCTTGCTGTCTACTGTAGTTACTGTCTCCTCTCTTGCTGTCTACTGTAGTTACTGTCTCCTCTCTTGCTGTCTACTGTAGTTACTGTCTCCTCTCTTGCTGTCTACTGTAGTTACTGTCTCCTCTCTTGCTGCCTACTGTAGTTACTGTCTCCTCTCTTGCTGTCTACTGTAGTTACTGTCTTCTCTCTTGCTGTTTACTGTAGTTACTGTCTCTTGCTGCCTACTGTAGTTACTTTCTCCTCTCTTGCTGCCTACTGTAGTTACTGTCTTCTCTCTTGCTGCCTACTGTAGTTACTGTCTCCTCTCTTGCTGCCTACTGTAGTTACTTTCTCCTCTCTTGCTGCCTACTGTAATTACTTTCTCCTCTCTTGCTGCCTACTGTAGTTACTTTCTCTCTCTTGCTGCCTACTGTAGTTACTGTCTCCTCTCTTGCTGCCTACTGTAGTTACTGTCTCCTCTCTTGCTGCCTACTGTAGTTACTTTCTCCTCTCTTGCTGCCTACTGTAGTTACTTTCTCCTCTCTTGCTGCCTACTGTAGTTACTTTCTCCTCTCTTGCTGCCTACTGTAGTTACTGTCTCCTCTCTTGCTGTCTACTGTAGTTACTGTCTCCTCTCTTGCTGTCTACTGTAGTTACTGTCTCCTCTCTTGCTGTCTACTGTAGTTACTGTCTCCTCTCTTGCTGCCTACTGTAGTTACTGTCTCCTCTCTTGCTGTCTACTGTAGTTACTGTCTTCTCTCTTGCTGTTTACTGTAGTTACTGTCTCTTGCTGCCTACTGTAGTTACTTTCTCCTCTCTTGCTGCCTACTGTAGTTACTGTCTTCTCTCTTGCTGCCTACTGTAGTTACTGTCTCCTCTCTTGCTGCCTACTGTAGTTACTTTCTCCTCTCTTGCTGCCTACTGTAATTACTTTCTCCTCTCTTGCTGCCTACTGTAGTTACTTTCTCCTCTCTTGCTGCCTACTGTAGTTACTGTCTCCTCTCTTGCTGCCTACTGTAGTTACTGTCTCCTCTCTTGCTGCCTACTGTAGTTACTTTCTCCTCTCTTGCTGCCTACTGTAGTTACTTTCTCCTCTCTTGCTGCCTACTGTAGTTACTTTCTCCTCTCTTGCTGCCTACTGCAGTTACTGTCTCCTCTCTTGCTGCCTACTGTAGTTACTGTCTCCTCTCTTGCTATCTACTGTAGTTACTGTCTCCTCTCTTGCTGTCTACTGTAGTTACTGTCTCCTCTCTTGCTGTCTACTGTAGTTACTGTCTCTCTTGCTGTTTACTGTAGTTACTGTCTCTTGCTGCCTAATGTAGTTACTTTCTCCTCTCTTGCTGCCTACTGCAGTTACTGTCTCCTCTCTTGCTGCGTACTGTAGTTACTGTCTCCTCTCCTGATGTCTACTATAATTACTATCTCCTCGACTGGTGTGGGTTGCATCCTGGGGTAAGAGTAAAAGACTCCAATGAAAATAAGAGAGACAGTCCTCAATGAAGCACTGACTTTACTGGATTATCCTGGATGGCTAACCCCCCGGGAATAAAAATACCAACAAAATCTCATCATTTATACTACCTGGGAAAATAAACACTCGGTCACGACCTCAAATGAACCTTCAGATCTTGACCCGGTATTTTTTTTAAGAGAAGCGCTGTTCCTCCTCCCATTACCCTCGCCTCTCTCTCTCCGTTTTTATATTAAAAAAAATATCCCTTGTTAAATTTTATATATGTATGTGTGTGTGTGTGTGTGTATGTGTGTGTGTGTGTTTTGTACCACTAAACATTTCTTGTGTACATAGCAAACGCCCCGTTTCCTACCTTGCTGATTAATACCAGTTTAATACAGAAGGTTGTCCGGGTTGATGGAGCTCAGGGGAGATCTTTTGAAGAGAACTTGTTCTGCATGACTTAATAATTATATTTAAAAAAAAAAAAAGATGTTTTGTTGAATGTTGTTGTGCTGGTGTGGCCGTGTAGAAGACCAGGTCAGAGGTGAGTGAACATTAGTGAGTGTTGTGCGCCTGCCTCCAACCACATTATTCTTTAACAGATATAACACCATTAAAATAGTGATGGTTATAACAATAAATAAAATTATTTTGTGATATAACCCAAACTACAATAATTTAGATCCTACACGTTGCCATGGCCTCACAGCGACTTTATCAAAATTATGATATTTATTGTCAGCGCCATCTGAAAATTTAGCGAAACGAAGAAACACAATACTTAAGAGGCAACAGATGAATTAAGCGAGACTTGTTGATCACAATAAAGAAAACAGTAGATATAAAGATACACAGGTTGGAGAACCTGTTGTAGTGTGTGTGTGTACTCACCTAATTGTGGTTTCAGGGGTCGAGACTCAGCTCCTGGCCCCGCCTCTTCACTGTGTGTGTGTGTGTACTCACCTAATTGTGGTTGCAGTGGTCGAGACTTAGCTCCTGGCCCCGCCTCTTCACTGACCGCTACTAGGTAATCCCTATCCCTGCTCCATCAGCTTTATCATACCTCGTCTTAAAGCTATGTATGGTTCCTGCCTCCACTACATCACTTGCTACACTATTCCACTTCCTGACAACTCTATGACTGAAGAAATACTTCCTAGCATCCCTTTGACTCGTCTGAGTCTTCAACTTCCAATTGTGACCCCTTGTTTCTGTGTCCCATCTCTGGAACATCCTGTCTCTGTCCACCTTATCTATATCTCGCAGTATTTTGTATATCGTTATCATGTCTCCCCTAACCCTCCTGTCCTCCAGTATCGTCAGACCGATTTCCCTTAACCTTTCTTCATAGGACATTTCCCTTAGCTCCGGAACTAACCTTGTTGCAAACCTTTGCACTTTCTCTAATTTCTTGACGTGCTTGACAAGGTGTGGGCTCCAAACTGGTGCTGCATACTTCAATATGGGCCTGACGTACACAGTGTACAGTGTCTTGAACGATTCCTTACTAAGGTATCGGAACGCTATTCTCAGGTTTGCCAGTCGCCCGTATGCTGCAGCAGTTATCTGGTTGATGTTTGCTTCCGGAGACGTGCTCGGTGTTATACTCACCCCAAGATCTTTCTCCTTGAGTGAGGTTTGCAGTCTTTGGCCACCTAGCCTATACTTTGTCTGCGGGCTTCTTTGCCCTTCCCCGCCCTTCATGACTTTGCATTTGGCGGGGTTAAATTCGAGAAGCCAGTTGCTGGACCACGTGTCCAGCCTGTCCAGGTCTCTTTGTAGTCCTGCCTGATCCTCATCTGATTTAATTCTCCTCATTAACTTCACATCATCTGCGAACACTTCTGAGTCTATCTTTTCCATCATGTCATTCACATATACCAAAAATAGCACTGGTCCTAGGACTGACCCTTGTGGGACCCCGCTCGTCACAGGCGCCACTGTAATACCTCATCACGTACCATGACTCGTTGCCTGTGTGTGTGTGTGTGTGTGTGTACTCGATTCATAGCTCCTTGCCCCGCCTCTTCACTGGTCGCTACTGGGTCACTCTCCCTGCGCCATGAGCCTTATCATACCTCTTCTTAAAGCTATGTATGGATCCTGCCTCCATACATCACTTCCCAAACTATTCCACTTCCCGGCAACTCTGTGACTGAAGAAATACTTCCTAACATCCCTGTGATTCATCTGAGTCTTCAACTTCCAACTGTGTCCCCTTGTTGCTGTGTCCCATCTCTGGAACATTCTGTCTCTGTCAACCTTGTCAATTCCTCTCAGTATTTTATATGTCGTTATCATGTCAACCCTATTTCTCCTGTCCTCCAGTGTCGTCAGGTCGATTTCCCTTAACCTCTCCTCGTAGGACATACCCCTTAGCTCCGGGACTAGTCTTGTTGCAAACCTTGGCACTTTCTCTAGTTTCTTTACATGCTTGGCTAGGTGTGGGTTCCAAACTGGTGCTGCATACTCCAGTATGGGCCTAACGTACACAGTGTACAGTGTCCTGAACGATTCCTTATTAAGATGTCGGAATGCTGTTCTTAGGTTTGCTAGGCGCCCATATGCTGCAGCAGTTATTTGGTTGATGTGCGCCTCAGGAGATGTGCCTGGTGTTATACTCACCCCAAGATCTTTTTCTTTGAGTGAGGTTTGTAGCCTCTGTCCCCCTAGACTGTAAACCGTCTGCGGTCTTCTTTGCCCTTCCTCAATCTTCATGACTTTGTACTTGGTGGGGTTGAACTCCAGGTGTGTGTGTGTGTGTGCGTGTGCGTGTGTGTATGTGTGTGTGTGTGTGTGTGTGTGTGTGTGTGTGTGTGTGTGTGTGTGTGTGTGTGTGTGTGTGTGTGTGTGTGTGTGTGTGTGTGGCCTGGCCAGCACTGGTATGCTGAACATAAGAAACAAAAAAAAAACTCATACAGTTCTAAGAACCAAAGCAGACAGGCGGCTGCAAAGAACCTTGACACTTATATTAAATAAAACATAAGCACACACTTGGGGTTTAAGCACCATACACCTTGTTTTTTTGGTAATATATGTAATGAACTTCTCAGTCTACATATCTTCTGTAAATTATTTGTTAATCAGATGGTCGGTTATTCCCTGAAAGAGTACAAAAATCTCATGATTGATAAACTAAAATAATTTCTAGGTTCAGGTTGGTTAGAAAATTTAGTGTCATGTTTTCCAAGTTGATCTACTGATTTATTTTCACGAGATTTGTACATAAATTAGGATAAAATTAATTCAATATATTGCATAACTTGTAGTGATACAGGTGGCGGTAAAACTGTATGAAGCAGATGTTTGTGAGCCAGGAACAACCTGGGTGGCACTGTTGTACCAGCACATGGGACAAGTCATCTCTGACAAAGGAGAGACTGGCACAGATAAAGAGGTATTCAGACGGCCCTGGTGGCCTTCCCTGCCATGCGTCTGGTGGTTCTCCCTGCCATGAATCTGGTGGCTCTCCCTGCCATGAGTCTGGTGGTTCTCCATGCCATGAGTCTGGTGGCTCCCCCTGCCATGAGTCTGGTGGCTCTCCCTGAAATGAGTCTGGTGGCTCTCCCTGCCATGAGTCTGGTGGTTCTCCCTGCCATGAATCTGGTAGTTCTCCCTGCCTTGAGTCTGGCGGGTCTCCCTGCCATGAATCCTTGTAGAGGACGTGGTGACCAAGCTTCACCTATGTTATACAAGAAACTTTTAATAGGAAAGAATTCGTTCACCTGGAGCTTTATCTTTCAAATGATCAGTTCACCAAGAACTTTATCAATCCAGTAATTCGCTCTTGGTGAGCGTTTCTAGTTAAAAGTTTCTCTTCAGTTGCATAAGTTTCATTTAAACACATTCGTGAGCAGTACCTATGCCTTGTTTGTTATACCACACCAGTGTTGATGCGTATGGCAGCGCACGTATTGTGTCATCACGACACTTGAGGAACCAGCAGGAGCAGGTGCTGATGGAGGGTTGAGCAGGCCAGAGAAGGATATGGCTGCTCCTATCTGGACCAGAAGGCTATGGTTGCTCCTCTCTGGGCCAGGAGGATATGATTGTTCCTGTCTGGACCAGTAGGATATGGTCGCTTTTGTCTAGACCAGGAGGCTATGGTTGCTCCTATCTGGGCCAGGAGGATATGATTGTTCCTGTCTGGACCAGGAGGATATGGTCGCTTTTGTCTAGGCCAGGAGGATATGGTTACTCTTGTCTGGACCAGGAGGATATGGTCGCTCCTGTCTGGACGAGGAGGATATGGTCGCTTTTGTCTAGGCCAGGAGGATATGGTTGCTCTTGTCTGGACCAGGAGGATATGGTTGCTCCTGTCTAGACCAGAAGGATATGGTTGCTCTTGTCTGGACCAGGAGGATATGGTTGCTCCTGTCTAGACCGGGAAGATATGGTTGTTCCTGTCTGGACCAGGAGGATATGGTTGCTTCTGTCTAGACCAGGACATGGTTGCTCCTGTCTAGACCAGGACATGGTTGCTCGTCTAGACCAGGACATGGTTGCTCCTGTCTAGACCAGGACATGGTTGCTCCTGTCTAGACCAGGACATGGTTGCTCCTATCTAGACCAGGACATGGTTGCTCCTGTCTAGACCAGGACATGGTTGCTCCTGTCTAGACCAGGACATGGTTGCTCCTGTCTAGACCAGGACATGGTTGCTCCTGTCTAGACCAGGACATGGTTGCTCCTGTCTAGACCAGGACATGGTTGCTCCTGTCTAGACCAGGACATGGTTGCTCCTGTCTGGACCAGGACATGGTTGCTCCTGTCTAGACCAGGACATGGTTGCTCCTGTCTAGACCAGGACATGGTTGCTCCTGTCTAGACCAGAACATGGTTGCTCCTGTCTAGACCAGAACATGGTTGCTCCTGTCTAGACCAGGACATGGTTGCTCCTGTCTAGACCAGGATGATATGGTCGCTCCTGTCTGGACCAGGACATGGTTGCTCCTGTCTGGACCAGAACATGGTTGCTCCTGTCTAGACCAGGACAGACATGGTTGCTCCTGTCTGGACCAGGACATGGTTGCTCCTGTCTGGACCAGGACATGGTTGCTCCTGTCTGGACCAGAAGGATATGGTTGCTCCTGTAGACCAGGAGGATATGGTTGCTCCTGTCTAGACCAGGAGGATATGGTTGCTTCTGTCTAGATCAGGAGGAGATAAGTTACTCCCGTCTAGTATCTTCTCTAACTCGTGTTGACCTTTGTGCAAGCGAGGCCTGAGCTCCTGGGGCTGTGTTTTCATTGTATAAAGTGACCTCCTTAATAAAAATAAGAGTATTCATTCTTTTATTATCCCACGTGTCTAACAAAATCTTCCAACTTCTCAAAGAGCTTTTACCTCACACTTGTCTAAAAGAACTTTCAAACAGCTCAAAGAAAGAGCTCTAACCTCTCAGTTTAAAAAAAAACTCAAACCACTCGAAGAGAGTTTTTTCCCCTCTCAGACACCAAGGAAGTGAAGCTTTCCTCCCCATTCCATGGAACAAACCTGATTACTCCCACCTTGTCAGGTGAGTACTTGCCACCTACATAGCACTTCGCTCATGTATGAAGTACTGCTCTCATATATGTAATACTTCACTTATACGTAGTAGTTCGCTCATATAGGCAGTACTGCACAGCTGTAGCGGCAATGACAGGTGTAGTGGTCGTGGTGAGGCCTACTAAAAAAGGGAAGATCGACAATGAATGAGAAGAGTAGACTGAATTGTGTGACCCTCAAGGTAGGTTCATGATGTCGGTGAGGGGCTCTTGATCAAAGGAATTAGATCAGTCCTCCCCTTCCTTAGAACCTAATTGCTTCTTATTCCCCAGCTGTTTTATGGTCCCTGTTGGTTGAGCGCTTCCTCTTAAGTATTTTAAAATATAATTAAAATAAATGGCGTGAAAATACGACTAGTCGATAAGCTTAAGCACAATTAGCTAACTAACTGTATCTCTCAGTCGACCAGCATATACACATCGAGAGGTGTGTGTCTCTCAGTGTACTGTATATACAGTTTATATATAGTAAGTAAAGTAAAGTAAATTTTATTTCATTGCAGATTACATAGGTATTGGTAGTTACAATGTAAATTGAGTGCAAGGAGAGCCAGACATGCCATGGCATTAGGGGCAGCTTAATCTAGTAACTTAAAGACTATGTACTTAATATTAGAGCAATTTATTGAGTTTATTCTAGTTAAAAATTGTTTTCAATTTACAATATGATGAAATTTTACTGTTAAAATTATTAAATAATGATATTAGATTGTTACAGGTGTTTAGATTCTCGAATGGTAATATGGAATTGAGATTATCTTAAGGAAAATAACATTGAAAATTTTTGACATTAGCTTAGTTGTTTGATATCTTTATTATGCACCCCATACCCATCCTGTGGGCGGTAGTCAAAAGATTACAGAGGTATATAATGGGTCCAGGGACTGGACCTCAAAGTTTGATAGCTGAGCAAGTTACAAAGGTAATGAACTCAGATGGTCACAATCATGACAAGTTACAAAGGTATTTGCAGATTACAGAGGTATATATAGGGTCCAGAGACTGGGCCCCAAAGTTTTGATAGCTGAACAAGGTACAATGGTAATTAATTCACTAGTTACAAGGTAATGAATCATGTAAGTAAATTTACTTACGTCTGTACATGGTTGCAATCATGAACAAATTATAAAGCAATGAGCAATCTATTAGTCTACACCCAGCCACAACTGTAATGAGTTATTGGTGCAAATTTTAATTGTTGGGTCACACACACACACACATATACATATACACATACATATATACACATACACACGCATACATGTATATACATACACACACACATACACACATGTACATACACACACACACACACACGTGTCAATGCTTTATTTACAGGGAGCAAAGTCAGGGTATTTTTCCAGAATGGTCTGTAATATACCACTGTGGATAAAATACTTTGACATATCTTGAACATTTCTGAATGAGTAGTCTCTGAATTCATTAATTTTATCGCACTCCAGTACATAATGACGCAGGGTGTGACAATAATCCAACTGGCAAAGTTTACATCTTGTTTGGTCTACATCTGGTGGTGGTGATTTAACCTGCCAAAGATACTTGTAACCCAGCCGGAGGCGGGCGGTAGTGACATCCAAGAGTCTGCTTATTTTGTTGGATGCACCATAGACATGTGGCTCCTCCTGCATGATAGAATGATGATAGATGGACTGACTGGTGTCAAACTCCCTGAGTCTTAAGTCAATAAAATTCAGTTGAAGTTCTTTTCGTATTATTGTTCTCAAACTGCTAACTGACAAGCCAAGATTGTAATCTATCCCCTCTTTGAAAGCATAAAACTTAGCCAATTTATCAGTTCTATCATGCATCTGAAGACCAATGTGAGATGGAATCCACAGCATGTGCACTCTGACTCTACTATCCAGAATCCTACCATACCTGTGCCTGGCTTCTGACACGAGCATGCTACAAGTTATACTTGATGAGTTGAGAGCATTTATGGATGACAGAGAATCAGTTACAATTAGAGAGTTAACCTTAGATACATGGACGCATTTGAGTGCAAGGAGTATGGCAAACAGTTCTGTCTGAAGGGTAGAGGCCCATGGTTCACCCATTACATGACACACACTGCAAATTTTTAGGTCTCCACCTTGACTGTAATCTTAAATTTCAGACCCACATCCAGCATATAACTAAGAAAGTTTCCAAAACAGTAGATATCCTTTCCAAGATACGATACTATGTACCCCAAAAGGCGCTCCTTACTTGGGAGACAATCAGGTTTCATTAGAGGAAAGGTGATAGCTCCAATTCCTTGGATCACAAGTCCTTTTAAAGCCTCCACCTTTAATATTGACTATGACTTGTTAACTGAAACTAACTCAATATACCTTCATGACTTGATCCTTATACACAACTTCACACTTTATCCTAATGTTAGCACCCCTTTGCCACAAATCACTGAATGACCCATGTGGGTTTAGAGCCTCTGTTTAATGAAATACATGGTTACAGTATTATGTTCTTAGACAATTATTAAAAACATACATTAAAGCTGCGTGGGTCATATAGTGCTGTGATGTACTGATGTGCCAGGGTAGGAGTTAGTGTGGGTGCAAAATCAATGTCAGTTAGTTACCTGGAGGTTTCTAGAAGTCCCACACAAGGCCTTCCAATTCCTGGCCTGATTGATCAGGTTGTTGGTGCGAGCTGCACACAGTCCAATGCATGCACGATAGCCCGGCTGATCAGGAATTGACTTTGTTTCTTCTTGTAGGCTGCTAGGGGTTTGTTGATATGTATGTAATTTCATTTATGTATGAAGGAAGGTTGTTGAAGATTCTTGGTCTCTTTACACTTGTGTTCTAGTGCACTCATTGCACCCCTGCTTTTCATTGGAGGTATGTACGTGTATTTGCACATTCTCCCCAGCCTTTTGCTTTCATGGAAAATGATTTTAGTGCAGATTTGGCGTCCATCCCTCCAGAAGTATCCAGGTATAAAATATTTATCTTTCTCACCTCCAGATATACATTCCAAGGAGTACAACTTGAGGGACTTCCTGCATTCCCAGTAAATTAAATGCTTGACTGAATTTTTATGGGCAGTTAAGATTCTCTGTACATTCTTCAATTCTACAGTTTTGCCTGCCTTAAGAGCTGTTAGTATAATAATAGTATACAGAATATTCCAACCTAGAGAGCATTATCTTGGTTTGGCATCTCTTGTTAAGAAGGTTCTTGTTAGCTTCTTATCATTTTCTTTGTGGATGTGATAACATTGTGATTCTTAAATGTGATATAGTAAAGTAAAGTAAAGTAAATTTTATTTCATTGCAGATTGCAGATTACATAGGTATTGGTAGTTACAATTTAAATTGAGTGCAAGGAGAGCTACTGACATGCCATGGCATTAGGGTCAGCTTAATCTAATAACTTAAAGACTATGTACTTAATATTAGAGAAATTTATTGAGTTTATTCTAGTTAAAAAAAAATTTAAAAATTACAATATGATGAAATTTTACTGTTTAAATTATTATATGATGATATTAGATTGTTACAGGTGTTTAGATTCTCGAATGGTAATATGGAATTGAGATTATCTTAAGGAAAATAACATTGAACATTTTTGACATTAACTTATAATATGAGTACAGTGGTACCTCGAGTTACGATATTTTTTCGTTCGAGAATGCTATTCAAGTGCCATTACCAAACAAATTTATCCCCATAAGGAATAATGTAAAATAGACTAGTCCTTTTACACCCCCAAAAATATACCTACAAAAGCATTTAAAAAAATAAACTTACATAAAAGGGCGATTTTGGGGACCATCGTAACTCGAGGTACCACTGTACAGTGGTACCCCGACTTACGATATTAATCCGTCAGAGAGGGCATATTTTAAGGCGAAACAATCGTTAAACGAATCAATTTTCCCCATAAGAAATAATGGAAATAAATTTAATCCGTCCAAGACTTCCAAAAGTAGTTATATAAAATATTTTTTAGAACTTTTGGACATTAAATAATAAATAATTGAATAAAGAATACATAAATACACATGCAAATATTGTACAATAACATGTCACTTACATTTATTGAAGAGTTGTTGATGTGTGGAGGACGGGAGGAGGGAGAAGGTGGAGTAGTATGCTAGTGTTTGGAAGGGAAATCCCTTCCATTAACACTGCAGGTGGTAAGTTCTTTTCTGGGGTTACTTCCCTTTTTCTTTGAATGCCACTAGGACCAGCTTGAGAGTCACTAGACCTCTTTCTAACAACAAATTTGTCCAGGGAGCTCTGTGTCTGGCCATTCTTTAACACATCCCTGAAATGACACACCACTGTGTCATTGTACAGGTTGCCAGCACGGCCTGCAACAGCATGGTTAGGGTGATATTCATCCATAAATGCTTGCACATCACTCCATTTGGCACAGATCTCCCTAATCCTTGAAGAAGGCACATTCTTCCATTTTTGTTCCACCTCCACCTCCTCCTCTGAACCATTGTCCTGACCTCTGCTCTCTTGTTCCAGTTGCTGTTGAAGCTCTTGCAGATCTTCAGTGGTTAGCTCTTCCTTGTGCTCCTCCACCAACTGTTCCACATCCTCACCACTCACCTCTAACCCCAAAGACTTGCCCAATTCCACAATTTCTTCCAAAACAGGCTCAGGCTCAGGCTCAGGGTTCTGAGGCTCAGCCCCAAAACCTTCAAAATCCCTCTCTAGGACACAGTCTGGCCACAATTTTCTCCAGGCAGAGTTCAAAGTCCTGGTAGTCACTCCCTCCCAAGCCTTACCTATAAGGTGTACACAATGCAGCATATGGAAATGTTTTTCCAAAATTCTCTTAGGGTTATGTTCATGTCTGTGGTCACATCAAAGCACTTTTGAAACATTGCTTTGGTATAGAGTTTTTAAAGTTGGAAATGACCTGCTGGTCCATGGGCTGGAGGAGAGGAGTGGTATTAGGGGGCAAGAACTTCACTTTGATGAATTTAAACTCCTCCACAATTTTCTCTACCAAGTTTGGAGGATGACAAGGAGCATTGTCCATTATCAGGAGGCACTTAAGTGGCAAATTATTGTCCAATAGATATTTCTTCACACTGGGGCCAAACACTTCATTGAACCAATCTAAGAAAATGTCCTTTGTGACCCAAGCCTTTTGTTAGACTTCCACATCACACACAAGTTAGACTTGCTGACACCGCATCTGCCAAACACTCGGGATTTTCAAAAGATACACCAGTAAAGGCTTCACTTTGCAATCACCACTGGCATTGGCACAAAGCATCAAAGTTAGCCTGTCTTTCATAGGCTTATGTCCTGGCTGTGTTTTTTCCTCCTGAGTAATGTAGGTCCTGTTGGGCATTTTCTTCCAAAACAGGCCTGTTTCATCACAATTAAACACTTGTTGGGGAGGAATTGTTCAGCCTCTAGGTACTCCTGGAATTCAGGAACATATTTTTCAGCCGCACTTTTGTCAGAACTGGCTGCGTCACCATGCCTCACAACACTATGTATGCCACTTCGATTCTTAAATTTGTAAAACCAGCCTCTGCTGGCTTTAAATTCGCTCACTTCACTCGTTGCAGGCATTTTCTTAAGGAGATCATCATGCAACTGCCTTGCTTTTTCACATATTATTCCCTCCGAAACAGTATCTCCTGCTAACTGTTTCTCGTTGATCCACACCAACAACAACCTTTCCACATTTTCCAGCACTTGTGGTCTGTGTTTTGTGATCACAGATGCACCTTTTGCAACAACAGCTTCCTTGATTTTACTTGAATATTTCTTATCCACAATGGTAGCGATGGTAGAATAGGGTTTACCATACAGCCTGGCCAGCTCACTGATACGCACTCCACTTTCATATTTTTCTATTATCTCCTTCTTCACTTCTATCGTACATATATTTCTGTTCCTCTTTGCCACAGGCTTAGCACTAGGATCTTTCCTTGGACCCATGGTAGCTTATTTAGCAGTTGCAAGCACTAAAAACAGTGGAATAATGACAATATACTGGTATGAATGCGTGGGTGTGGGTGGGTGGTCGCTCTCGCTTGTAAACAATAGCACTGACGCTCCCTGGAGTGCGCGCTCAGCTGGGCGCAGCGGACAGGTCCGTACGAAAGTCGGTAAACGAAGCAAACATCGTAAGTCACAATCAAATTTCTTACGTTATAAATATCGGTTATCGAAAATAACGTAAGATGATAACATCGTAAGTCGGGGTTCCACTGTATTTAGTTTTGATTGAGTAGGGGGTAACATAATAGTAACATATTATTAAAAATTGAGATTATCGTATAGGAAAGTAATAATGAGCATTTTTCAAAGTAGTTTATAGTATGGTCATGTAGCTTTGGGTGAGTAGGTGGTTTTTGAGTTGAGTCTTAAATTGATTTTCAGACAAGATTATCTTAATATTTACTTGTAATGAATTCCAGATTCTGGGGCCCTTTATGTGCATAGAATTTTTACATAGGTTGATATGAACACGGGGTATATCAAAAAGGGATCTGTGTCTTGTGTTGTGGTCATGGGTCCTATTAAAGTTGGTGAGGAGAATTTTGAGCGGAGGGTTTATATTAGAGTGTAAAGTTTTATATATGTAGTAGGCACAAGAGTAAGTATGAATGTTCTTTACGGTGAGTAGTTTTAGACTTTTGAATATTGGTGGAGTATGCTGTCTAGATTGGGAATTTGTTATCATTCTTGACATTATCACTCTCTTCAATTAAATTCCCATTCAGTTGATTGATTGGGAGTTTAATTGTAGTTTGTATTACACTCTTCCAGTTTTATTTACTCAAGTTTTCCACAGCTGATGTAAAAATCAGAGTGAATGCTGATGGAATTTTCTAAGAGGTCACTTGATGACCTTGTTAGGGTGTTCATGCTTTTGTGAATATATGGTTAATACCTCAACCTGGAAGTCCTTGCAGAGAGGTACTGGGGGGGGTAGGGGTTCTCTTCATATGCTAGCTATGTTTGTTTTATAATCATGCAAGTGTAGTTTCCCACATTAAACCGTAATGGAAAGATGGCCAGGAATCCAATTACAGTTTGATGGAAAATTTGTGCTCTAACTCAAACAAAGGTTGAGATAGTATTGGGAAACAGTCTGAGAAAAGGCCTTCCTGTGGAAGATTGGTAAGTCGTGAAAAGCAGATTGAGCAGCTGAATTGTTCACTGCCTTGAGTGTGTGTCCAAAGGTCACTTTGTTTTTGCTTAATGTGCTTCAACAATTAGGTTATTAGCATCAAAATTATTCTCCAGAACACTGGGAACCAATACTCTCAAATATTCCTGTGGTATCCTGGACATCAGAACTGCTGTGGCCAGCATAGTTGCCACCTTCATAGAAGGAAAAAACACACAGAGGAGAGCAACAGTGTGCACCCCATGTGCCGGAGGGCACCGAGTGCATCTTCACTCAGCCTGGAAGATATCCCAGATCGCACTACATCGTAGAAAATCCAGCAGTAGATCAATTAGGGAAATTTGCCGATATACTTCTGTCCCAAGGGATAATTCCTGGAGCTTGCTTATGTCAGTCTCTGGTGGTAATAATCACAAAGGGCCTAAAATCTGGAACCCTACCTGATAACTCTAGAACTGCAGACTCTGCCACCATTTTCAAAACTACAGTGGACCCTCGGTTTTCGTGCATCTCCAAACTCGAACAATTATGTAAGTGTATTTTCGTAAGTGCTTTTGTAAGTGTATTTTTTGGGGGTCTGAAATTACTAATCTAATTTACATTTGTCCTTACTTGGAGTTTACCTGGAGAGAGTTCCAGGGGTCAATGCCCCTGCGGCCCAGTCTGTGACCAGGCCTCATGTTGGATCAGAGCCTGATCAACCAGGCTGTTACTGCTGGCTGCACGCAGTCCAACATACGAACCACAGCCTGGCTGGTCAGGCACCACTTTAGGTGCCTGTCCAGTGCCTCCTTGAAGACAGCCAGGGTCATGGTAATCCCCTTATGTATGCTGGGAGGCAGTTGAACAGTCTTGGGCCCTTGACACTTATTGTGTTGTCTCTCAACGTGCTAGTGGCACCCTGCTTTCATTGGGATGATGTTACATCGTCTGCCGAGTCTTTTGCTTTCATAGGGAGTGACACTCGTGTGCAAGTTTGGTACTAATCCCTTTAGGATTTTCCAAGTGTATATAATAATGTATCTCTCCCGCCTGCGTTCCAGGGAGTACAGGTTTAGGAACTTCAAGCGTTCCCAGTAATTGAGGTGGTTTATTGCAGTTATGCGTGCCGTGAAGGTTCTCTGTACATTTTCTAGGTCAGCAATTTCACCTGCCTTGAAAGGTGCAGTTAGTGTGCAGCAATATTCCAGCCTAGATAGAACAAGCGACCTGAAAAAATGTCAACATGGGCTTGGCATCCCTGGTTTTGAAGGTTCTCATTATCCATCCTGTCATTTTTCTGACAGATGCGATTGCTACAGTGTTATGGTCCTTGAAGGTGAGATCCTCTGTCATGATCACTCCCAGGTCTTTGACGTTAGTTTTCGCTCTATTGTGTGGTTGGAATTTGTTTTATACTCTGATGAGATTTTAATTTCCTCACGTTTTCCATATCGGAGTAATTGAAATTTCTCATCATTGAACTTCATATTGTTTTCTGCAGCCCATTTAAAGATTTGGTTGATGTCTGCTTAGAGTCTTGCAGTGTCTTCAATGGTGGACACTGTCATGCAGATTCGGGTGTCATCTGCAAAGGAAGACACGGCACTGTGGCTGATATCCCTGTCTATGTCCGATATGAGGATGAGGAACAGGATGGGAGCGAGTACTGTGCCTTGTGGAACAGAGCTTTCACCGTAGCTGCCTCAGACTTTACTCTGTTGACTACTACTCTTGTGTTCTACTTGTTAGGAAATTATAGATCCATCTACCAACTTTTCCTGTTATTCCTTTATCCGCATTTTGTGTGTATCACACCATGGTCACACTTATCAAAGGCTTTTCAAAGTCTGTGTATATAACATCTGCATTCTGTTTGTCTTCAAGAGCATCCAGGACCTTGTCATAGTGGTCCAGTAGTTGGGACAGACAGGAGCGACCTGCTCTAAACCCATGCTGCCCTGGGTTGTGTAATTGATGGTTGTCTAGATGAGTGGCATCTTGCTTCTTAGAACCCTTTCAAAGATTTTTATGATATGGGACGTTAGCACTATTGGTCTGTAGTTCTTTGCTATTGCTTTACTGCCGCCTTTGTGGAGTGGGGCTATGTTTTTGTTTTTAGTAATTGCGGACGACCCAGTGTCCATGCTCCTCTCCATAGGATGTTAAATGCACGTTCATCATTTCTGATAGAACACGGAGTTCCATGAGTCAGGGCCTGGAGTGGAATGCATGGGCATGTCATTTATCACCTTTTCGAAGTCATGTGGCGTCAGGGTAATGTCAGATAGGCTTGCGTCTACCTGGTTCTGTGGCACTCTCATAAAATTCATTTAGGTCTTCAACTTTCAGTCTGGTTAGCGGCTGCAAAAACTGAGTCATACTGGGACTTTAGTAACTCACTCATTTCTTTGCTGTCCTTCCTTGCTGTCATCTTATGGGAATAAATTCGTTCGGTAACGGCACTCAAACAGCGTTCTGGAGAGAATTTTCAATGAAAACCGAGGTCCACTGTACTGTCAAAAAACATCTTATTTCCCTAACACACCCCACCATCAACTAACTACATGAAAACACCTATTCATGCACACACACACACACACACACACATCCCCTCATTTATACCTACACTCACCCAAATGACTGTAAACATAACATTCCGAATATAGGTATTGCCTAATAAATCTCAAGCTAATAATAAGTTTGCCTGAGATACTCCAATATAGGAGCTTTAATAGAAACTGTGTATCATGCCAAGACAAACCATTCTCATTACTAATTTTACAAATTGTTATATTCTTAAATGTTCTGAACTACCTCACTATTGTAAATTTGTTTAATCATTTGTAATTTGTAATATAGAGTAAGATTATTATTAGTCTGCCCAAATGCCTAGGCATGCTAGGCATGCTAGGCATGCTAGGCATGCTAGTGGCCTTCTTTGTAATTATTATTTTATAATATGTAAACCATACATTGTAATTTTTACAGAGAAATAAACATTTGAATTTGAATTGCCACAGTAGAGAAGCATCAAAGTAACTGTAGTATCAAAGCCCACAGACCAGTCATGTTGTCCCATCTATGAAATGCTGTAGACTGACCTGGGTACACCTATCTATAATTAGCTGAGTGTGACTTCCGCCTTTATGGGATACGTTGAGAGGAAGCCTATTTTTGAATGATGGGTTTTATAAACAGGAGTGGGAACATAGTTCCCCTCCCAAGACCTTTGTGAGGCCTCTTGTAAACATACCCTTTATGGCTGATCAGGTTTCAGGTATCACCACAAACAGGTCTGTAACTCCCATTGTGTTTGCTGCCCTGGCCAGGGCATCAACTTCCTCATTACCATGAATCTTAACATGACTTGGCACCCATTCAAGAACTATTCTCTGCTCACCCCAAGATGTGTAGCCTTTCCCTAACATCAAGCACCTGCCTACAGTGAGCATCTATCAGACTGTAATGCCCCAGGAGTTCTAATGGTGACCCAGCATGTCCCTAATTAGTTTAATATCTTTATTATAACCCAATACCCATGGTGTGGGCAGTGGTCAAAAGATTTCAAGAGGCACATAATGGGACCAGGGACTGGGCTGCAAACTTTTGATACTAAATACAGTGGACCCTCGGTTCGAATACCGGAAAATCGATAAATTATGTAAGTAAAATATTTTAAGTGCATGTGGAAGTTATTTTTGGGGGTCTGAAATAGACTAACCTCGTGACATTATTTCTTAGACGTAAATTGCTTGGTAATGGCACTTGAGCAGGCTTTGGGATGAAGTTTTTCGTTAACCGAGGGTCCACTAAGTTAGTGGTAATGAACTTTTATGTACATGGTTATGTCTGGTTACAATCCATGCCCCTGGAGAAAAAAAACTTTAGCAGAGATATATGACTGGGTCTGGAAAGAAACCATGAAAATAATTTTTTTCGCTATACTGTATTCTATTTAAAACTCAACAGTCTTAATTGTTAAGAAGCTGCAATTTGCACACCTTTGAGCTATGAGAAATAAAAGAGTGAGAGGTGAAGTAATTTTTTTTCAAATTGGCACCTGGTCCCAGACCAGGCCGTGTGCGTTGACCCTGCCCTCTGCAGTGTACCTACAGGTTTAACGGTTCAAAGCTTCTTCCAAGGTAGATTGGCACGGGTTTGAAGCAAATTTGGGATTACATGGTCAAAATTTTGCGTAAAAAATCAATACTGTATGTATATTCACATTTTTGGAGGAAGTAGTGTTTTCTCTTAGCTGGTATTGGCAGTCTTCATTTATAATGCTTTTGGGGATTTAAAATAACATTTTTGTATTTTTTCAAATTTATTTATAAGATATAGAATAATACGTATTGCAAAAGAAATTTTTTGGGAGGAAAATTTTTTTTTAAAAATTGATTTTGTATGTACTTAAAATTATAAATTTATTAATTCTTTACTGATGGTGCTGGTTTAAAGCAAGAAATTATTTGAGAAACAGGAGCAGAATATAGTACATGTCTGTACTGTATACATATTATAACAGAAAAAAAAAAATACAACAGATGATAGGATTTGTAAATACTAAAATCTTACAGAAGTTTAGTGAGGACTTTTTTTAATGAGGAAATGCAATGATAATCTTGAGCAACTGGGGTGTCCAAATTCTTGACACGTGACTAATGCATTACTACTGTAATAAAAAAGCAAGATGACAAAGGTTTCTGAGCCAGAACTAGTGAGTTCATGTATAAAGGGCTAGACATCGTGTAAAACTGATGTGTCATTAGTTATATTAATATTGTTTTCTAATGTGAAAGAGAAATGGGTGATATCGTTTTAATAGAGAATAAGTGAGTAGTTTATACAATATCACATTGTAGACTTTTACAAAAATGTGATGCATATCAAAATTAATTTGTAATACAATACATCTTTTATGAATAAGAAAATCAAATTCTGTACATATTTTTACTGTAATACAAATTTTATTAAAGACTTCACATACATCCACTTTTGATCATCTTTTATACAGTTTATGGCTGAAAAGACTGTGGATTATAGTTAAAATAGGTATTTAAAAATCAAGAAAAAAACAATTCCTCTTGATCCAAGATATTAAAATTACCCTTTTCCTCTGATCAAACCTAATTACACCCCCATCATCCCTGTTTCTCTCTCTCCCCAGGTGCTTTTTGGCCCTTAAAATTTTAGTGATTTTCTGTGAATATAATATAAAAAGTTCATTGGTTAAACCCTTATACAGTGCAATAACCCATACAGATCTAGTGCCTCTCCGTGAATGCAATAACCCTTGCAAACATAATGAAATATAGGTTAGGTAAGGTTCTCAGGCCGGACAAGGGTTTTTGACACGGGTCTTAGTCAAATGCTGACCCACCATTTGAGCTTCTGATCATCTGATTGAGGCCTTTCTCTGGCACTGGTCCAACCCTTTAAAATTATGGTCATAGTTATAACCATTTGTAATGAAATATAAATGTCATTATTTGATATAGTATATAAACTCTTGAAAACCAGCATCTTTGGATAATAGTTTTTTAAGCAAAAAATTTAAAAGGCACCAAAAAATGGAGATGGGTGAAGTGGGCAACACTTAGGGATGAGACACTCAGTACAGAACTGGTTTATGTTGTTTCAAGACTGAATTTGTTTAAGGCAATAATAAAACTGTTGATTCTCATCTTTTTTATTTTTTTAGTTTATACTGTTTTTCAAATCTTAAGTGTACATGTTCTATATAATTATAAATAATGCAATTACAGTACATAAATTTTATCATACAAAAATATACTGTATACCTAAGTTAATAGCAACTTATTGGGTGTGACTTGTCATACAGCACATCATAAAATTATCCCCGCCTAATTACTGTAATCTCACTGGTGCATGTAAATGCCTCTTACTTCATATAGGAAAGCTTCATATAACTGGGCTTTAACCAGAGAACAGCATTATTAGATATACAATTAACATTATTCTAGATACAAATATCTTTCTATAGCCTGATGCTCCTCTATACATACAGTATTGAGTAAATCTTAGAAAGCATCTCAAATTTCACAATTCTATATATGAATGAAAACTCTCCACAAATTATTTCCTTTATAGATTGGAGAAACTTTATCTTCATTTTTGTCATTATATATACTATAGTATACAGTGGTACCCAAGTTTTGTACAGCTCCCAACTCAACAATTATGTAAGTGTATTATTGTAGTGCTTTGTAAAGGTGTATTTTTTAAGTGTATTTTTGGGGTCTGAAATGACTATGTAATCAATTTACATTTCTTTTGGGAAAAATTTGTTTGAGCACTTTAAAAAATGGAACAATTATTAAAAATTGAGTACCACTGTTTTTTTTTTTTTTATATATATATATATATATATATATATATATATATATATATACATATACTGTACAGTGGTACCTCGAAACGAGCTAAATTCGTTCCCGGCGTATTCAAGTGCTGATACGAAGGAATTTTTTTTCCATAAATAATGAAAATTGTTTCCGACACAAAAAACCCACAAAAATACACTTAATAAGTTCGAGTTGGGAGCTGCTCGTAAATAGAGGTACCACTGTATATACGTATACAGTGGACCCCGGTTAACGGCCATAATTCGTTCAGAATGCTGTTCGAGTGCCGTTACCCAATGAATTTGTTCCCATAAGAAATAATGTAAATTAGATTAGTCCTTTTAGACCCCCAAAAATACACTTACACACACTTACAAAAATACACTTAAATAATTGTTTGAGTTTGGGCGTACGTAAACCGGGGTCCACTATACGTATATATCAGTGGAACCCACTTTCATGTTATATCTTACGTTATTTTCGATAAAACCATATTTATAACGTAAGAAATTTGTTTGTGACTTGATGTTTGCTTCATTCGAATTCGTCCGGACCTGTCCGCTTTGGGGCCCAGCTGACGCGCCCCAGGGGCAGTGCTATTGTTTACAAGCGAGAGCGACCACCCACCACACCCACGCATTCATACCCAGTATATTGTCATTATTCCACTGTTTTTTGTGCTTGCAACTCAAATAAGCTACCATGGGTCCAAGGAAAGATCT